>JAWKAU010000788.1:0-34000 GCA_033398695.1 Orobanche coerulescens
ATAACCTCAACAACTCCAAGGATATGTTGTTAAACAACATGGCTTCAAGCTTAGAACGCGCCCAGCTGCGGAAGAGGAGAAGAAGAAGGTGAAAAATGGCAAGAAAAACGTCTGCAGGGCCTTATATAGGGGTTGACTGCCTGCCGGACACGGCCCGTGCCGACCGGCACGGTCGTGTCGCACAACTGGCCGACAGGGACTCGACCGTGTCCTGCTTGACACGGTCGCGGCGCGTAGGGCCCTCAGACAGTGACTCGGCCGACAGCGACTCGGCACGACTCGACCGTGTCCTGGGACACGGTCGGGCGTGCCCGGCGCCGCTTCGCTTATCCTAAGAGTACGGCACGGGCCGTGTCGGATGACACGGCCGAAGTTCGGTCGGCAGAAACTTTTGCATTTCCGGACGAGTACGGCACGGGCCGTGTCGGGCCGACACGGTCGGGTCCGGCGGCGTGATCGCCAAAATCAAACGACCATAACTCTCTCGTCCGGACTCCGATTGACTCACCGTTTGAACCATTGGGAAGCTAACTCGATTTTCTATAATATTGCAAAGATTTAGAATTTTTGGAGTCACCAAAAATTAATGGTGATATAACAAAGTCGAACTCATATGAGGAAGTTGAAACAATGAACAATAACGAGAGTACAGTTCACAGTTGACAGGAAGGACATACTGAAAGATACACGAGGGTCACTATGACCGAGAAATATACCAAAAATGAAAATACAAGGGAAAGAAAAATACCGGATATTACAGGTACATGATGTGTACGAACGATGTTGTGGCCGGGTAGGGTCCGTTGAGGCCTCCGGAGTTCGGTACATGATGTGTACGAACAGTGTGTGTGGCCGGGTAGGGTCCGTTGAGGCCTCCAGAGTTCGGTACATGATGTGTACGAACAATGTGTGTGGTCCGGGTAAGGTCCGTCGAGGCCTCCGGAGTTCGGTACATGATGTGTACGAACAATGATCGTGTAGCAGTGATTGTTCGGGTAACATTTTAAATATGGATCTCGGACTCATAATGATATATTATTTAGTATGCTTTGAAACGAGAATCGGGCTAAGGCCCTATTGTTTACGAAAAGGGTTTTGTAAATTGGGACTCGAGATCCAAAAGAATTTCTGCTTTAAAAATCCCCGAGATGATGTGTTCCTTTTCAAATATCTCTTACTTGAGTTCGAAATTCTAAAACTTCTCGGGAACATTTTGATAATTGATTTCCGTATTAAATTCGTAGTTGCTATTTGCTTGTTACATTTCGTATGGTTTGATACTTGCACTAGTAAAACAGTGGAGTTTTACTAACCCCCGAGTATTCGGGGGGTGGATGTCTGTTTTGCGTCCAGGTACATGCAGGTTCAGGGGAGCAGTCACAGGATTGGCACAAGGGGATGACGAGCTGCGATACTAATCAAGAGTTGAGAGTTGGTAGAGTTTATTTGTATTGTTAGAGTTTGTTGTGTCAAGATTTAACACCTTCCGACCGGCGATCGCCTTCGAGGCCGAGCAACCGACTTACTGCCGAGCGGCCAAGGCAGATCTGCCGAGCAGCGACCAGGCGACCAAGCCTCAACCCAGCGGACCAACTAAATCGGCCAAATGAAGGTCCCAGGACAAGTCCCGGTGCCGAGCGATCGACCTCAGATACGATCATCACTCGGCACTCGGCGACCGACTCCTGGCGATCGACTAGCGGACGATCCTCTCTGGGCATCTGCCGATCGACCTTTGGTGACCGACCTCCCTGGGCATCTGCCGATCGACCGCATCATGACGATCTCCACCGATGACCATCCAGTCGGCAAAGACCAAGTCTCAAAGCTGACCCCACGTGCAGATCCACAAAAGGCGCTGACAAAACCTGTCTCCTACCTCACCTACCGGCATGGCCCAGACCTGCGAAAGGAGTTGGCGGACAAGACATGTGACTACAGCCTGTCACCTACTGACAAAAGTCCGCCGAAAGTAGCTAAGTGGGACCTCCTGTGATAGTGCTTCCGGACGCGTGCTGGATCCTCATTGGACCGCATGGCTGGCCACCAGCTGTAGCTTTGGACTTTTGGCAGGCAGCCCACGTAACCTTTAGGGCGATCGCCCCATTGCATTAAATGCCGAAAGACGATCGCCCAATAGGGGACAGGGCCTCTCAGCCTCTATATATACGAGGCAGCCTGCACTTGTATTTTCTCTCGGGAACTTCACGATTCAAGCACCATACAGAAGCAAATCACTTGCACTTGGCTAACATCCAACTCTTGGCAACAGCTTTCTTTCGGTCTTACTTCTCCCGGCCTTTTCTCCTCGAGCAGATTACCGGCGGGACGAAGAACACCTAGCTTCGCTCAAGAGCCGGATCAACAGAGTCTTTTTACACTCATTGTATTTAGATTTCTCTCATTAATACTTGTATCCACGAATATTTGTATTAATAACATCTCGCGAGAGCATTCAAGCCCGGGCCTAACAAACCCGGCAAATCTTGTTTTATTTATCTTCTCTCGGAAGTGCTCCCGCATTTGTTTGTTGTCCGTCTTCCAGCAGTATTAATCTTCGGATAAATATTTTGGGCAACAACAATTGGCGCTAGAGGAAGGGGATCCAACCCTCGATTTTTTACACCTACCGTCCCGAAGAACACTCACTGTTCTCGGGGCAGATACTTGAAGTGACACTTACTGCACTTCAAAGAAATCCTTCAGAAATCATGTCTTCCGCATCCGCGTCGAAGAAAGCCGCTGGCCAGCCGGCCAGACCCCTTGTTCCGTCCAAATCCGAGCCACAGCCGATGGTGGAAGGTAGCCGCCGCGGTCAGAGACGCTCGATCCCGTCCCGGGACGGCGGCCCAAGCCTCTCGCTCGATCGTTTCCGAACCAAGGAACAGATCGAAGGGGCCCTGGCCGTCCTACAGGAGCGACGGAGTGCTCTCGACGCGCCTCCAGCTACCTCCCCCCCGGTCTCTCGCCGGGAAATCAAGCGGAAGCTCAAGGCACTACTGGCCGAGCGATCGCCAGGAGGCTCCCGTCCGCAGGAAGAGGCGCTCGCCAGCCGGGGCACCTCTGTCTTCGATCGCCTGGGCAGTGACCCGACACAGCGACGGGGCGGCCCGGCCCGGCTACGAGACGACGGAGTTTGAGTCCGTCACCAGGAGCTCGGCCTACCCGACTCCCAGAAGGCAGCCTAGCCGTCTGGCTCCCCCTCGCCAAATTGCCGAGGTCGGCGGTAGCGGAGCCCGGAGATCGGTACACGATCGCCTAGGCTCCTGCTCCCAAAGCCGATCGGCAAGCGACCAAGCCACGGCGATGGCTGCAATGCAACGTCAACTTAACGACATGAAGGCGCTCCTGGAATCCGGGCGGGCGCCAAGAAGACGATCGCCGGGCCAAGCGAGCCGCTCGCGATCGACATCGAGCTCGCCCCGTGCAAGACAGATCGCTTCCCCGCAAACACCCGTACGTGGGGCGATCGGACCCCAAGTGCACTGAGGAAGTTTAACATCTACATGACCGGGTGTGGGGCATCGACGCGACCGGATGCCGAATGTTCCTCCGACGCTGGACGACCTCGCCCACCGGTGGTACACTTCATTGCCACCTCGGTCCATTGGCTCCTTTAACGAGTGGCGCACGGCTTCACCGAGTACTTCGCCACCGTGGTCGTCGGCCCGAAGGTCCCCTTCGCATGATGCAAATCAAGCGGGAGAAGAAGAGTCCGACTCGGACTACATCGACCGGGTAGACGTAATCATCCTCAATGGCGAGCCCATAAGCGATGAGACCGCCTCACGCGGTCCTAGGAGGTTTTCGTGGTTTTTCGCCTATGTTCGGGCATCTTACGAAGACCCAACCTACGACCACGCAGCCTTCCGGCTAGAGCCGCAGATTTTACGGCCAGCAAAGGTTTCTTCTTAGCCATGTGAGCGCGATCGGCACCGGACGACGATCTCCCACCCGATCGCCAATATCGACCTACGTATAAGCGATCGGCACCGAGCGACGATCAGCGATCTTCCACCCGATCGCCGATCATCACGCTACATCATCCGCAGCTTCGGAGGACACGATCGCCATCTACATCCAAAGATACAACATGACGGACTAAGGCATAAGATCGCTCCACCGCACATCATAAAGCCATGGTCCCGGGCAATGATGGAACCGCCGCCGGCCATGCAAGGTCCCTCGGCCAAGATCGCCCGCCTTCGTTTAAATACGAGGCCGGCGTAGTCGGGGCCCTCCAACATTAACGTGTCAGTGGACTCATTCCACAACCCCGTCTCAACGTACACTGCCGAGGTCGGCCATCTCCATGGTCGGCCGAGGTGGAAGCAGAGCTAACAAGCCACGGGCGTGGAGTTGATTCATCCGACGCCGCGCAAGGACTCCTCTAGACCGAGACCGCACGCCTTTCGTTTAAAAACAAGGCGAGGCGCAGCCTAACAGAGGACCCTCATAATAAAGTGAGTCACGAGACACTCATTGTCTTCGCGCACCAAGACACGGTCATGGGGTCGGTCCATCGATCTCCGCGACTGTGCACGATTCCTCAAGCAAGCGAAACCACCAAGTTTCCATGGGGGATCGGCCAATGTTGTTTTTTGCAGGTGCAAGACCGAAAGATAGCTAAGCCAATCGACTATGTTAGCCCAAGTCCGAGTCCTAAGTCAGCTCAGCAAGGTCGCCCGTCCTCATCCAGACGCGATCACCAAGCAAGAACCACCTCGCCCCATGTCTTCAACATAGGAGCAAGCTGGGGGGCAATTGTTGTGTCAAGATTTAACACCTTCCGACCGGCGATCGCCTTCGAGGCCGAGCAACCGACTTACTGCCGAGCGGCCAAGGCAGATCTGCCGAGCAGCGACCAGGCGACCAAGCCTCAACCCAACGGACCAACTAAATCGGCCAAATGAAGGTCCCAGGACAAGTCCCGGTGCCGAGCGATCGACCTCAGATACGATCATCACTCGGCACTCGGCGACCGACTCCTGGCGATCGACTAGCGGACGATCCTCTCTGGGCATCTGCCGATCGACCTTTGGTGACCGACCTCCCTGGGCATCTGCCGATCGACCGCATCATGACGATCTCCACCGATGACCATCCAGTCGGCAAAGACCAAGTCTCAAAGCTGACCCCACGTGCAGATCCACAAAAGGCGCTGACAAAACCTGTCTCCTACCTCACCTACCGGCATGGCCCAGACCTGCGAAAGGAGTTGGCGGACAAGACATGTGACTACAGCCTGTCACCTACTGACAAAAGTCCGCCGAAAGTAGCTAAGTGGGACCTCCTGTGACAGTGCTTCCGGACGCGTGCTGGATCCTCATTGGACCGCACGGCTGGCCACCAGCTGTAGCTTTGGACTTTTGGCAGGCAGCCCACGTAACCTTTAGGGCGATCGCCCCATTGCATTAAATGCCGAAAGACAATCGCCCAATAGGGGACAGGGCCTCTCAGCCTCTATATATACGAGGCAGCCTGCACTTGTATTTTCTCTCGGGAACTTCACGATTCAAGCACCATACAGAAGCAAATCACTTGCACTTGGCTAACATCCAACTCTTGGCAACAGCTTTCTTTCGGTCTTACTTCTCCCGGCCTTTTCTCCTCGAGCAGATTACCGGCGGGACGAAGAACACCTAGCTTCGCTCAAGAGCCGGATCAACAGAGTCTTTTTACACTCATTGTATTTAGATTTCTCTCTTTAATACTTGTATCCACGAATATTTGTATTAATAACATCTCGCGAGAGCATTCAAGCCCGGGCCTAACAAACCCGGCAAATCTTGTTTTATTTATCTTCTCTCGGAAGTGCTCCCGCATTTGTTTGTTGTCCGTCTTCCAGCAGTATTAATCTTCGGATAAATATTTTGGGCAACAACAGAGTTGATTCAGTCTTCCGTTGTATTGTATTTCGAACCCTGTGTGGGTAATGTTGTTAGTCAGTCCTGTTGATAGAGTTGTGTGACCTCATCGGTCTGTGTGTTTATGTGTAAGTGACCTTAACGGTCTGTATTATTATATTGTTTGACCCTGGCCGGGCAAGCATTTGGTTGTTTATGGACGTTTAGCCTGGTAGATCCTTCCGGAAAGGGTTTACGGCGTGTAATATTCCCATACGGTTTTGGGGGTGTTACATTTATGGTATCGGAGCTTAGGTTGGAGAAACCTAGGCTGTCGGGTCGAGTCGAGTCGTGGTTTCTCGAGTAATGTGTGGTCTTGTCGTTCGAGTCGTCAGGTGACAAGTTGAGTTGTGCGTAGTCACAACGTGTCGGATATGTTGTCAGACGAGATTAGTATCGTGGGAGACCGTCACCTCCGTGCAACCTGTTGATGTAAGTCTCCTCTTTTATGCATAATAATTGTGTTCATGATTTCATTTATGTGTGATATTTGTGGTGCATAATTTTATTTACACGGTGTTGTGTAATGAAGTTGTATTCGATACTTGGATACGCTGTACGTGTATATAACTGGATGTATTGATGTTTGGCCCTTGAGCCACCACGTGGTTGGTATGGTGTGAAAGTTGTGAACCTTGATGGGTTTTACGGTAGAGTTTGTGAGAAACTCCGATGAATGATTTTGCTGTGTGTTTAAACTTGATGCCATGAGATGTATGTGATTGAATTGGCGACCCTGTTTGCCATTTGGGCATGTGGTTTTAATATCGACTATTTTGGATTGTTGTAATTATACCCGCTACGGGTAGCTTTGAAAACGTTTTCCTTAAAGACTACCGATTTGAGCATTTTTGTGGAAATCAAAATTTTTGGAAAAATCTTGTTTTGGAAAACGGCCCTAATTTTCGGAATTTAAATGTTATGTGTTTGTGTGTTGGGGGCTATCAGTGACAATTCTCAGCCCTGCTGACTAGATGTTACTACCGTAAGATGTTTTCCATTACGGCCATAAGCTCAGAGTTATTACGACCGTAATCGCATGTTGTTACGGCCGTAAACTTTGACCGAATTAGAAATTTGTTATTACAGATTGTACCCGTGCCCCATGGTTATCTAATCTCTGTTGATATATCAGTGATGGATGGCGTGGTAACATGTTGTTACCCCGTATAACGCTAGTAAAGGTAATGATATATTGATAAGGTCATTTTGACGACATCGTCTAGCGAAAAGATTGAAGCCTCAATGTGTTGTTTTGCAAATAGCTTCAATCAAAACAGTTTTGATAATGAGATACATGGTTTTAATCAAACGACCGAGGTATTATAAGAGTTTTCAAAAATTTCATTTCACCAATTTTTTTTTCAAACTTGAGAATTTTAAAATTTTATCATTTGAATAATACCCCGGAAACATTTTATTTTGTTGTTAGTGTTTGATCCCTGCGATACATGTGTGGTTTTGACCGTGTTTGATTTGGAAAAAAATCCAAACCTCTCTGTTGATGTGACTGTGTGGATTATTTTTTTTAATGAAGTTCTAAAATTACAGTGTTAGTTCGTGCACTTGTGTGATGACTTGGAGTTGATGTTTTAACGTGCTGCTATTTATTGTCTTATCTTGACGTTGTGATACTTGTTTGGATGTGTTATTCTATTTGGTCGTCCGTCCAGTATGCCGAGAGGCCGTGGCCGAGGACGTGGTCGTAGTCGTGGTCGTGATCAGCAGCAATCATCCAGAGGTAATGATGATATTGGCGCCGCCACCATCCTTCGTGTGTGATCGACCGGTTGGCGCTTATGAATCGGACCGTACACCGAGACGGATTCCGGATGAAGATAACGGAGCCGGTAAGTGGTTACGAGATGTGATGAGAATGCACCCGCCCGCTTTGTAGGTTCTTCGATTCGTTAGTCGAGAATTGGCTCTTCCAAATGATGTAACATTTGATGCTGTAGCTTGCCCCGATGAGAGAAGAGTGCCTATTGCTCAATACCTACTCGACAGGGAATCTGCAGACTGGTGGGAGGCCGTAGCGCCTAGTGATCGTACTTCTACTTGGACTGAATTCAAAACTGCCATGGAGGCCAAGTATTGTCCGCCGCCTGTTAAAGAGCGTAGGATTGTCGAGTTTTTCTCGGCTACGCCCCGAGACGTGTCGATATCCCAGGCGATAGTCGATTATAATCGACAGCTGTGTTATGTTCGGGATCAGGTGAAAAGTGAGGCATGTTGTGTCAAGATTTAACACCTTCCGACCGGCGATCGCCTCCGAAGCCGAGCGACCGACTTACTGCCGAGCGACCTAGGCAAGCCTGCCGATCGGCGACCAGGCGACCAAGCCTTAGCCCAGTGGACATGCTAGACTGGCCAACCGAAGGGCCCAGGGCGAATCCCGGTGCCGAGCGATCGACATCAAGGCGATCGCCTCTCAGTACTCGGCGACCGACCCTTGGCGATCGACCGTCTCTCGGCACCTGGCGACCTACACTTGGCGACCGACCCTTGGCGATCTCCATCCACTGGCCGATGGCGACCTCCGAAGACCATCCAGGGACGACCGCCTCATGTCGATCACCACCGATGGCCACCCAGTCGGCGAAGGCCGAGCACCAAGACTGGCACCATGTGCAAAGGGCCGAGACAAGATCCGCGAATCTCGGGCCATTGACCAAAGCCGGACAGATTCCCTCCACTGACGAAGCCGCCGAAAGCTTGTCGGTAGGGCCACATGTTGACTGACTCCGGACACGTGATGGCTCCTTATTGGACCGCCCAGCTGGCGCCAGCCACTGCATTGGACTTCATTCGGACAGCCAGCATCTTCCTTGGACTTTAGCCTGACAGCCCAGGGGATCGCCCCATTAAAGTATTGGCCGGCAGGCGATCGGCCACTACAGGACAGGACCCGGCTGCCCCTATATAAACAAGGCAGCCTTCACTTGTCCAGGGACCGAGATTTTGACTCTCAAAACACTCGGCAATCTCACGATTCAAGCACTCAATACAGAAACAATACTTGCACTTGGCAAACATCCAACTCTTGGCAACAGCTTTCTTTCGGTCTTACTTCTCCCGGCCTTTTCTCCTCGAGCAGATCACCGGCGGGACGAAGAACACCGAGCTTCGCTCAAGAGCCGGATCAGCAGAGTCTTTTTACACTCATTGTATTTAGATTTCTCTAATTAATACTTGTATCCACGAATATTTGTATTAATAACATCTCGCGAGAGCATTCAAGCCCGGGCCTAACAAACCCGGCAAATCTCGTATTATTTATCTTCTCTCGGAAGTGCTCCCGCATTTGTTTGTTGTCCGTCTTCCAGCAGTATTAATCTTCGGATAAATATTTTGGGCAACAACAATTGGCGCTAGAAGGAGGGCGGTGCGTGAATCCAACCCTCGATTTTTTACACCTACCGTCCCGAAGAACACTCACTGTTCTCGGGGCAGATATTTGAAGTGACACTCACTGCACTTCAAAAGAAATCCTTCAGAAAACATGTCTTCCGCCTCCGCGTCGAAGAAAGCCGCCGCCGCCCGGCTGCACTGCTCCGCCCTGGGCCCGAGCCGCAGCTCGATGGTGGAAGGCGCCGCCGCGGTCGAGACGCTCGATCCGTCCCGGACGGCGGCCCGAGCCTCTCGCCGATCCTTCGAACCAATGAACAGATCGAAGAGGCCATAGCCGCCCTTCAGAACGACGGAGTGCCCTCGACGCGCCTCCGCCGCGCCGGTCTCTCGCCGGAAGATCAAGCGGAAGCTTAAGGCACTACCGCCGAGCAAGCGGCAGAGGCTCTCGCCCGCAAGAAGAGGCGCTGCAGCCTGGGCACGTCTGTCTCGATCGCTCGGGGCCGACTCCGACTCGCGACTGGGCGCCCGGCCTCACGACGAGACGACGGAGTTGGTGTCCGTCACCGGGAGCTCGGCCTACCCGGCTCCCACAAGACGATCCAGCCGCCTGGCTCCCGCTCGCCAAATTCCCGAGGTCGGCAGCGGTGGGGTCCGAGATCGGTTCACGATCGCCTCGGCCCCGCTCCCAAAGCCGATCCGCAAGCATGAGCCGCGGCGATCGCCGCAATGCAACGCCGATTGACGACATGAAGGTGCTCCGCAATCCGGCAAGCGCCACTGGGACGATCGCCCGCCGAGCGAGCCGCCGCGATCGACATCGAGCTCGCCGGCAAAGACACGATCGCCCCTCCTAAGACACCCGTGTACCAAGGGCGATCGGAACCCCAAGCACACCTGCACAAGTACAACATCTACATGACCGGGTGTGGGGCGTCGGACGCGACCAGGTGCCGGATGTTCCCTCTGACACTGGACGACCTCGCCCACCGGTGGTACACTTCATTGCCACCTCGGTCCATTGGCTCCTTTAACGAGCGGGCGCACTTATTCACGGAACACTTCGCCACCTGTGTCTCCCGGCCTGACGGTCGCCATCGCTTTTTGCAAATCAGGCATGTAGAACAGGAGTCCTACTCGGACTACATCGACCGGGTTGACACGATCATCCTCAACGGCGAGCCCGTAAGCGATGAGACCGCCTCTACGCCGGCCCTAGGAGGTTTTCGTGGTTTCGCCTATGTTCAGCATCTCACGAAGACCCTGCCGACGACCTACGCAGCCTTCCGGCTAGAGCCGCGGATTTCCTGTCCGCACAAAGGCTTCTTCTCACCTAGGAGTAGACCGACGGCGCCCGTGCGACGGCCTCCACCTACCAGCCCGATCGCTACTACCCAGCAGAGCCAGAGGACTCGATCACCGCCTACAGTCCATTCTAACATGAGTGACTAGCCGCCGCCCGATCGCCAAGTTCGACCTACGAATGAAGCGATCGGCCGCCGAGCGACGATCGCCAGTCTTCCGGCCAGATCGCAACATCATCAGCAACCCGGCGGACACGATCGCCAACTACAGTCCAGCATATAACATGACGGACTAAGGCATAAGATCGCCTCCACCGCACATCATAAAGCCATGGCCCTGGCAGTCGATGGAACCGGCTGCTTCGGCCATGCAAGGTCCCTTTCGGCCGAGATCGCCCGCCCTTCGTTTAAATACGAGGCCGGCGTAGTCGGAGGGCCCTCCAACATTAATCAGTGGACTCATTCCACAACCCCGTCTCAACGTACACCGTCGAGGTCGGCCATCTCCATGGCTGGCCGAGGTGGAAGCAGAGCTAACAAGCCGCGGGCGTGGAGTTGATTCATCCGACGCTGCCCCGCGCAAGGACTCCTCTAGACCGAGACCGCACGCCTTTCGTTGAAAAACAAGGCGAGGCGCAGCCTAACAGAGGACCCTCATAATAAAGTGAGTCACGAGGCACTCATTGTCTTTGTGCACCAAGACACGGTCATGGGGTCGGTCCATCGATCTCCGCGACTGTGCACGATTCCTCAAACAAAGCGAAACCACCAAGTTTCCGTGGGGGATCGGCCAATGTTGTTTTCTGCAGGTACAAGACCGAAAGATAGCTAAGCCAATCGACCATGATAGCCCAAGTCCGAGTCCCAAGTCAGCTCAGCAAGGTCGCCCGTCCTCATGCAGACGCGATCACCAGCAAGAACTGTTAGGAGTATGCCCTCGAATGCCACTCAGAGGTTGTTGAGTGAGGGCATTGTACTTGTAATTATGTAAACCATTTATATAAGGCAAATGAATGTTTCTTTATTTACTGGTAGTTACTGGCATTCCTAACTCGTAAATAAACATATAGAAACTAGTCCATGTATTTGAGAGCAAAACGTTCCACTCCTTATTGGATAAGGGGCCGCATCGAAAGGTTATAGCTCAAATACTTAATCGTCGCAAGTCGATGAAACTTGATCGGGCGTTAAGTTTATGTGAAGACTTGTATGACGTGTTCTTTGACATGGAGAGTGCCTGCGAACACTAATGGTTAGTGGGAGCACACGTTATAGGTATGCTAATTGGATTAGTATACTCGAACCGACTCACCTCGATTCGTCACATGGATTTCACTCCGGATCACAATGACGGAATCGAAAGGTTGTGATAGGTATTCGTGAACCTTCGACTTGAGGATTTAGTAGGGATGTGCTTGTGACGTCAAGATTTTCATTAGAGTAGTTCGACCGTAAACCTAAGGCGGGGTCAACTCGACGTGCATCTTGACGGCAAGTAGCAGTCCATCGAATACCAAGATAGAATTCTTTCTCCCGTTAGTGAGCGGGTTATATGTCCTATGCGGTTATTGGCAAATGAGATCATAAGTCTTTGGCCAAAGCATTGGAGCTAGTTGTATTAGATACACGATACCGATGATCTCGATTTGCATTAACGCATGCATAGCCAAGCATGTATATGGTTTGATCGACCGTGGCCCTATAACTTGATCGGGACATTTGAAAGAAGGGTTTATACGTATACCGGTATTCACGACGTAATGGTTCTTGAATGATCCCAATCATTCGTTCTCGCCGGGTGCAGTGTAGGCCACCAGTCAAGCTAGGTGGTGCTACTACTCTTTGGTTCCTCCCATTGCCGATCGAGACGGACCTACCGAGTCGCGCATTATGATTTACAACGGAAAGAAACGAGCTAAATATATCATTAATAAAAATAGATATTGGATATCTAATTTTGGAACAATGGATGTTTAAAACTATTTATTGGATAAAATTATTTACGGCCAAATTAATTAAATAAATTCGGGTGATTAATTTAATTCATGAATATAATTATTTCTTGGAGAAATTAATTATGTTATTTTGTATTTGATATGTTTAATTAATTGGATTAATTAAACGACATAAATACATCGGAACGGAATAGGAGTTTATCTGTTTGGACTCACGGAGTCCGAAACGAACCGAACTCGACCGTTTTCTAGCATGGGCCAACCCCCCACTTATTACCATGTGTGTGTATTGACTTGTCCCCATCATGGTTTTGGAATCTCATGTGATTGAGGGGACAAGTATCATATACATTATATGGGGAATCAAATCATGATATATGTATTTGTATTCATGTGGGTTGAATAAGAATATATACAAGACTTTGATCTCTCATCCTCACAATACTTCTTGGCATTTACGTATCATTGAGTTTGAGAGAGAGAGAGAAAATTGTTTTCTCTTTAGTCATCTTCTTCTTCAACCTTGTTCTTGTTTTTCTTAGAGAAAAAATATCAAGACATAAAGAGAGAGTAAGATTAAAACACTTAGAGTGTAGTAATCTTTACATATATAGCTTCATCACCTAGCTCTAGCCGTATCCTGAGGATAGCAAGGTGTTGTCATTCCGTTCGTTTCTCCGGCGCGTGGCAAGTAGAGACGCGGTGCTTTCGGCGTTGGATCGTTCAAGAGCTTGGGGAATAGCTCAAGAGAAGGTTACCATTTAATCAACGGACTTCGAGGGTTAGTTTTTACAACTCTTGCTTTTCGTTTATATATTCGTATATACGTAGCTCGATCGATCATCGTAGGGATTCGGATCGAATTAATTTTCGTTTTACCGCTTCCGCTGGGCCTTCGTTTTAGGCACCGAATCCCAACAAAGGGTATCGGAGAGTAGGTCTTGCGATCGTATATACGATATTAGCGTTTGGAATGCTTGATTAGATGGTGAATGATTTGGAATCATTTTAGTCATAATCGTGGTATATATATATTTTTACGTTCGTTGTAGTTATATTTTTCGTAAGTTTATGTCTAAATATAAATCTTAATTTCTTGGAAATATGATTTATATTGAAGATATGAATGTTGAAAAATATTGATATCGATATCCTATTCGAAAATCGAGCTCGAATCGTCGTTTGACGACTTTTCGGACAAAGGGCAGAAGTCGCCAGGTGACTCGGCCGTGTCCGTGACACGGGCCGTGTCGGCAGCCCAGCATCGCCAGCAGCACTCCGACCGTGTCGAGACACGGGCCGTGCCTGCCGGTAGCCGCCGAGCGTGACTCGCCATGCCAGCCGGGCCGGAAGGTGCCGGCAGTGACTCGGCCATGGCAGCCATTTTCGCCCGGCCGATTTTTCCGTGTATTCTTGAAAATTAATCTCCCGCATGTTAAATTGGATTTAATATGATTAAAATGATTTATGGTATTTCATTTTATAAGGGAAATTTGATTAATTGGAATATTTATGGTCGATCAATTATTTTGAACGTTATTATATTACCGATCGTGTGAATCGATTGGATCGGTTCGTATTGTTGATTGGATCAATGTATCTCTACGCTTTCCATTTATTTAGTATTTATTGAATGAATGCTTTTGAATGGGGATGTGGTTCGTGGACTTAGTTTTTGAATCGCTCGCTTTATTCGATTGGGTTGTAAAGGCCGTTTGAGCCTATTTATTTTACTAGAAAAATTTGTATCTAGGATGCAATTTTCAATGTAAAATTTATATGTAATGACGAAGACCGGAGGAAGATCCATTTCGAGAAGACGAAGATTCAAGACGAAGACTTGTAATTAGATTACGGAGTTTTTGTTTTCTAGGAACGGTCCATGAACCACATGTTGGTAGCAACTAGGTTGTGATTGGTTGTTTCATATTGTATGAATGCCACAAACGCGCTTAAACGATTAATGTGCAAAGTGTAACGTTAATCGCGATAATTCTCCCACAACAAATAATTAAGTTTATAAGGTTTCAAGGTTTTCCTTCCTCCATCGAAGTTTTCGAAATTGAAATCCAAACCGGATGTGCTATGCTTCCGAGTTATCGGGGTAGTCGCTCGGGAGGACGGATAAATTACCGGAGCGCATCGATGCCTTCGGTTGGAGCAAATTTTATCCCTAGAAACCCGATAGGTTGCCGGATAAGATTCAATTGTGAAACCGATTTGCGTCGATGGTATAAACTTAACTTGTTCACGAACCATAGAAACCGTATAGGTTGAGGGGAGTGAACAAGGGGAAAAAGAAGATCGAATCATCCATTAGATGGGTTGGTGTTGGACACCACTTTATGAAAATTAATAGACTAGAAACCTGCTCGGTTGCCCTCTATTAAAATTTATAAAGAACTCGATCACCACTATGAAGTAGAGCGACGATACTTCCTGATTTCACATGGGAGTGTGTTATTCCGATAAAAATAGTGGGAGTCGGGTAACAAGAATAGAAAAGACCTTAAATTCTATACTGTAACATAATTGAATGAGTCACTAATTAATCATATACTTAATGCATAAATCTCAATATGACAATGAATCCACTCGCAATTCTACTCAAAAGAACACCTTAATGGGACCTAACTTTGTGGATTGGCTCCGCAACTGATGATTGTCCTCGTGATAGAGGCACCGGGATACGCCTTGGAGACGGACATTCCGGCGCCTCTGTGCGGACTCCGAGCCAATCAGAAGAGATTGAAAACCACGAAAAGTGGGTTAAGGATAACGTGAAAGTCCGTGCTTATATGATGGCTTCCATGTCTAATGAGCTTCAGAGAGCTCATGAGAAAATGACTTCGCTAGTGCATTTTATCTCACTTAACCGAGCTTTATGGTGAGCATAGTAGAATCGCTAGATATGAGATATCCAAGCAACGCTCGGTGCAAGGATGAAGGAAGGTGAGAAGGTTGGGGAACACGTCCTCAAAATGATATCCATGATCGAGAGATTGGAGGCTCTTGATTTTAAAATGGATACTTCTCTCCAAACCGACCTTATCCTACGCCTTCTCCCCGATTCCTTCTCACAGCTTGTTATGAACTTCAACCGCAATGAGATTGCATGTAATTTAGCCGGGCTAATGAACAAACTTGTGACTCGCCTCGGATGAAGACTCGCGGATGAAGGAGTCTCGCTTTGTGATTTCTTCTCGACTTCTAAGTCTAATAATAAGAAGAAAAAGACCAAGAAGCGGATCGACCACATGCTAAGGACCTTAAGGGTAAGGGCAAGGCCCCGATGGTTCCAAAGAACAAGAAGAAGAAGGATGCTTGTCTCAAGTGCGGTGAGCCGGGCCACCGGGCTAGAGACTGTCCGATTCTTCATGGCACTTCGTGCATGTAACTTTTAGTTTTGGAAACAAATTGTTCGCTATCGTATTTTCTACTTCCCGGATACTGGATTCTCGTGCTAGTTCTCATATTTGTACCGTGAATCAGATCTGAACAAAGTAGGAAGCTTGAGCCGAGAAGTTATGATCACGGTCGGAAGCGGGCATAGTGTCGAGGCGACCGACATAGATCACTTCTTTTGGGTTTAGAATCCGGCTTTGTTTTGACTTTAGAAGATGTACTTGTTTTGCCCAAGGGGCACAAAACATTGTATCCATTCCGGCCATGGACCGAAAAGGCTTTTCATTTTTCATTGGTGATGGTTCTGCAAAATTTATTTTAGAAATAAACTAGTGGGTACCGCTACATTGTTGAATGGATTGTATCATCTAAATCTCAGAACAAAGTAGTTGTGAATACTATAACTAGAAAACGCGGTAGGGATGAAACCAATCAAGTTTTGAAATGGCATCTTAGACTTGGTCATGTTGGTCGACTCAAGGTTTACAAGATGGAAAAAGATGGACTTATGGGTCCATTGGGATCGGATACCTTTCCTACTTGTGAATCTTGCCTTAAAGGCAAATGACTAAGTCCCCTTCAAAGGGACATTTCAAAGAGCCGCCGATAAATCGGGATTAATCCATACCGATGTATGTGGTGCTTTGGAAGCGAGACGTGACGGATATCAATATTTCATTACGTTTACGCATGATCATACTAGGTATGGTTATGTATACTTAATGAAACATAAATCCGAGGCCTTTGAGAAATTCCAGAATTCAAGGCCCTAGTCGAGAAACAAACCGGTAATCATATCAAAGCACTTCGGTCGGACCGAGGTGGTGAGTATATGAGTACGGAGTTTGACGAGTTCCTTAAGGAACATGGAATAGTTTCACAACTAACACCTCCAGTACTCCTCGCTTAAATGGTGTGTCGAAAGAAGGAACCGGACCCCGTTGAACATGGTCCGTTCCATGCCGGGCTATACCGACTTGCCGATTTACTGTGGGGTATGCACTGATCGCCGCGTATATCTTGAACAGATGTCCTTCTAAATCCATTCCTAAAACTCCACATGAGATGTGGGAAGGAAGGAAACCAAGTCTTAATCATATTAGGATTTGGGGATGTCCCGCCTATGTCAAGAAGACTAAGGTGGAAAAGTTGGAAGCTAGGTCTCATAAGGGACGTTTCATTGGATTCCCGTCTGGGACGATGGGATATCTATTCTACATGCCCGAAGATCGAAGGATCATTGTTGCTTTACAAGCACACTTCTGGAAGATGAGTTCATTCAGAAGGCGGAGCAGTAGAAGTATTTCTTTAGAAGAATACAATGAAACTCCTCGAGAGACACTGTGCAAGAAACTGAACCGAACTTTCAAACACAAGTACAACCACCTCGTAGGTCTAGTAGGGTGTCTCATTTACCTGAGAGGTATGGGCTTGTGCACTTGGAGGAGCTGGGTCTCCATGAGGTTCCAAGTGATAGCCAAGAGGCCGACCCAACAACCTATGACCAAGCGATGGTGGATGTAGACTCCGCGAAATGGCGTGAAGCTATGGAAGCTGAGATAGACTCGATGCATGTCAATCAGTCTGGACTCTAGTAGACCGCCCCAAGGGCATAGTGCCTATTGGGAACAAGTGGATCTACAAGAGAAAGACTGATGGTGATGGCAAGGTTGACGCCTATAAGGCCAGGCTTGTGGCAAAGGGTTATACCCAAAAGGAAGGGATCGATTACCACGATACCTTCTCGCCCGTAGCCATGATCAAGTCTATTCGCATGATGCTTGCTATAGCTGCCTACCACGATTATGAGATATGGCAAATGGACGTAAAGACGGCTTTCCTTAATGGATTCCTCGAGGAGGAAATCTATATGGAGCACCTAAAGGCTTTGTTTCCGAAGTCGATATTCGTAAAGTGTGCAAGCTCCGATTCCATTTATGGATCAAGCAAGCGTCGCATAGTTGGAACCTTCGTTTTGACGAGGCGGTCAAAGAGTTTGAATTCGTGCAAAATGAAGAGGAACCTTGTGTATACAAGAAGGTTAGTGGGAGCAAGATCGCATTCTTAGTACTATATGTAGATGACATTCTACTAATAGGAAATGATGTGGGAATGCTCGTTACGTGAAAGCTTGGCTTTCGAGTAATTTCTCCATGAAAGACTTGGGAGAAGCAACCTATATTCTTGGTATTCGACTCTACCGGATAGAGCGAAGAGAACAATAGCCTTTCCCAAGCCCTCTATATAGATAAGATCTTAAAGCGATTTAAGATGGATGATTCTAAAAGAGGGTTCCTACCGATGCGACATGGAATAAAACTCACCTTGAAGATGTGTCCTCAAAGTGAGGAACAACGAAAGGAAATGAGTAATATACCATATGCTTCGGCCGTGGGTAGCCTTATGTATGCTATGTTGTGTACAAGACCCGACATCGCGCATGCCGTAAGCGTGGTGAGTAGGTTTCGTGCAAACCTGTAGGGAACATTGACCGTCAGAAAGAACGTTCTCAAGTACTTAAGAAGGACTAGAGATATGGTTCTAATGTATGGCGGTGGAGAATTGGATGTGGTGGGATTCACCGATTCGGACTTCCAAGGACCAAGGACGACTCGATGTCCACTTGGCTACATATTTACTCTTAATGGAGGAGCAGATCTTGGCGTAGTGCCAAGCAAAGCGCGACCGCCGATTCCACCGTCAGCCGAGTATCAAGCAACTCTGAGGCTTCCAAGGAAGGGTTCTCGATTAAGAAGTTTCTAGGAGAACTTCAAATGATACCATGTGCCGAAAGCCTGCTCTACTGCATCGCGACAACGACGGAGCCGTAGCACGTGCCAAGGAGCCGAGGTTTCACAACAAAGACCAAACATATTGAGAGGAAGTATCATCTCGTAAGAGAATTTGTTCGCAAGGGATACATTGGCCGCATAGAGTAGACTCGGCCGACAACGTCGCGATCCACCGACTAAGCCACTATCTCGGACTAGCTTGGAGCGTCATCCTGAGAACATGGGTATTAGATACCATAGTGTGTGGCATTGAGTGCAAGTGGGAGATTGTTAGAGTATGCCCTCGAATGCCACTCGGAGGTTGTTGAGTGAGGGCATTGTACTTGTAATTATGTAAACCATTTATATAAGGCAATGAATGTTTCTTTATTTACCGGTAGTTAACCGCATTCCTAACTCGTAAATAAACATATAGAAACTAGTCCATGTATTTGAGAGCAAAACGCTCCACTCTTATCGATAAGGGGTCGCACCGAAAGGTTATAGCTCAAATACTTAATCGTCGCAAGTCGATGAAACTTGATCGGGCGTTAAGTTTATGTGAAGACTTGTATGACGTGTTCTTTGACATGGAGAGTGCCCGTCGAACACTAATGGTTAGTGGGAGCACACGTTATAGGTATGCTAATTGGATTAGTATACTCAACCGACTCACCCTCGATTCGTCACATGGATTTCACTCCGGATCACAATGACGGAATCGAAAGGTTGTGATAGGTATTCGTGAACCTTCGACTTGAGGATTTAGTAGGGATGTGCTTGTGACGTCAAGATTTTCATTAGAGTAGTTCGACCCGTAAACCTAAGGCGGGGTCAACCTCGACGCGTGCATCTTGACGGCAAGTAGCAGTCCTACCGAATACCAAGATAGAATTCTTTCTCCCGTTAGTGAGCGGGTTATATGTCCTATGCGGTTATTGGCAAATGAGATCATAAGTCTTTGGCCAAAGCATTGGAGCTAGTTGTATTAGATACACGATACCGATGATCTCGATTTGCATTAACGCATGCATAGCGCCAAGTACGATATGGTTTGATCGACCGTGGCCCTATAACTTGATCGGGACATTTGAAAGAAGGGTTTATACGTATACCGGTATTCACGATGTAATGGTTCTTGAATGATCCCAATCATTCGTTCTCGATCGAGTACAGTGTAGGCCACCAGCCGCTAGGTGGTGCTACTACTCTTTGGTTCCTCCCATTGCTGACTGAGACGGACCTACCGAGTCGCGCATTAGGATTGACAACGGAATGAATCGAGCTAATTATCTCATTATGAATATTAGATATTGGATATCTAATTTTGGAACATTGGATGTTTAAATCGATTTATCGATAAATTGATTTACGGCCTAATGAATTAAATAAATTATCGGGTGATTAATTTAATTCATGAATATAATTATTTCTTGGAGAAATTAATTATGTTATTTTGTATTTGATATGTTTAATTAATTGGATTAATTAAACGATATAAATACATCGGAACGGAATAGGAGTTTATCTGTTTGGACTCACTGGAGTCCGAAACGAACCGAACTCGACCGTTTTCTAGCATGGGCCAACCCCCCACTTATTACCATGTGTGTGTATTGACTTGTCCCCATCATGGTTTTGGAATCTCATGTGATTGAGGGGACAAGTATCATATACATTATATGGGGAATCAAATCATGATATATGTATTTGTATTCATGTGGGTTGAATAAGAATATATACAAGACTTTGATCTCTCATCCTCACAATACTTCTTGGCATTTACGTATCATTGAGTTTGAGAGAGAGAGAGAAAATTGTTTTCTCTTTAGTCATCTTCTTCTTCAACCTTGTTCTTGTTTTTCTTAGAGAAAAATATCAAGACATAAAGAGAGAGTAAGATTAAAACACTTAGAGTGTAGTAATCTTTACATATATAGCTTCATCACCTAGCTCTAGCCGTATCCTCGGAGGATAGCAAGGTGTTGTCATTCCGTTCGTTTCTCCGGCGCGTGGCAAGTAGAGACGCGGTGCTTTCGGCGTTGGATCGTTCAAGAGCTTGGGGAATAGCTCAAGAGAAGGTTACCATTTAATCAACGGACTTCGAGGGTTAGTTTTTTACAACTCTTGCTTTTCGTTTATATATTCGTATATACGTAGCTCGATCGATCATCGTAGGGATTCGGATCGAATTAATTTTCGTTTTACCGCTTCCGCTGGGCCTTCGTTTTAGGCACCGAATCCCAACAAGAACCACCTCGCCCCATGTCTTCAACATAGGAGCAAGCTGGGGGGCAATTGTTGTGTCAAGATTTAACACCTTCCGACCGGCGATCGCCTCCGAAGCCGAGCGACCGACTTACTGCCGAGCGACCTAGGCAAGCCTGCCGATCGGCGACCAGGCGACCAAGCCTTAGCCCAGTGGACATGCTAGATCACAACCGAAGGGCCTGTGGCGAATCCCGTGCCGAGCGATCGACATCAAGGCGATCGCTCTCGCACGGCGACCGACCCTTGGCGATCGACCGTCTCTCGGCACCTGGCGACCAACACTTGGCGACCGACCCTTGGCGATCTCCATCCACTGGCCGATGGCGACCTCCGAAGACCATCCAGGGACGACCGCCTCATGTCGATCACCACCGATGGCCACCTGCCGGCGAAGGCCGAGCACCAAGACGGCACCATGTGCAAAGGGCCGAGACAAGATCCGCGAATCTCGGGCCATTGACCAAAGCCGACAGATTCCCTCCACTACCGACAAAGCCGCCGAAAGCTTGCCTGCAGGCCACATGTTGATCGACTCGGACACGTGATGGCTCCTTATTGGACCGCCTGGGCGCCACCATCGCATTGACTTCATTCGGACAACAAGATCTTCCTCGACTTTAGCCTGACACCTGTGGATCGCCCCATTAAAGTATTGGCAAAGCGATCGGCCACTACAGACAGACCCGCCGCCCTATATAAACAAGGCAGCCTTCACTTGTCCAGGGACCGAGATTTTGACTCTCAAAACACTCGGCAATCTCACGATTCAAGCACTCAATACAGAAACAATACTTGCACTTGGCAAACATCCAACTCTTGGCAACAGCTTTCTTTCGGTCTTACTTCTCCCGGCCTTTTCTCCTCGAGCAGATCACCGGCGGGACGAAGAACACCGAGCTTCGCTCAAGAGCCGGATCAGCAGAGTCTTTTTACACTCATTGTATTTAGATTTCTCTAATTAATACTTGTATCCACGAATATTTGTATTAATAACATCTCGCGAGAGCATTCAAGCCCGGGCCTAACAAACCCGGCAAATCTCGTATTATTTATCTTCTCTCGGAAGTGCTCCCGCATTTGTTTGTTGTCCGTCTTCCAGCAGTATTAATCTTCGGATAAATATTTTGGGCAACAACAAGGCAGATAAGGTTCGTTATTTCGATATGCGTATGAAACCTCAGATTCGGCAGTGTATGGCTCCTTTTATGTGTACAACCTTGAAGGACTATCAGGATCGAGCCTTGGCGTTTGAGATGGCTATAATGTCTACCGAGTCCGTATCGGTAGCGAAAAAGCAGAAGATTTCTGATGATGCATCGGGAAGTAAGGGAATTGGGATTCCCACACCTCAACCCTCGTATCAGCCGAGTATGGGACCTTCTCGGTCAGTTAGAGAACCCAAAAGACCCAAGTCGGTGTCTTTGAGTCCTGGTAATGCTCCTAGGTGTTTCAATTGTAACGTTCTAGGCCATGAACGCGCGCATTGTAAGAAACCGCCAGTGACTTGTTATAATTGTGGACACAAGGGGCATCGAGTTCAGTACTGCGAGATTGTTGCTGAGATGATAAGGGACCGGGATTCTATTCCTACTTCCGGAGGACCCAGTAATGTCTAGTGATGGTGTTTTTGGTACTCGCTACACGGATTGTTTCGCCTGTAGAGATGTTTCTGTGACGCTTTTACATTTGGAACTTGTTGAATGATATTTTGTTTTGTGTAAGTTCCCGTTTAGTTGTTGAACCTGCGGAGGCGTGTCAGTGGACCACGAGGTCATGAGCATGGTATTTTATTATGTGTCGTTATATTTTGTTTCGTATCACTGTGATAACCTTAGTTTAAATTTCGGGGCGAAACTTATTTTTTGTGTGATAGAATGTAATATCCGGTATTCTCATTTTCTGTTATCTTGAAATTATTTGTATTTTGACGTCGGACATTTTCTTGTTGTTGAGTATCGGAGTGATTTCTATCGTGTTATTCTATTTGTTTCTTTCGCATAGCCGTTTTAGTCGGGTGCGGCTTGTTGTCGCGTGCGTTTCTTTGATTAAATGTGTGCATGTGATGTGACGTTAATTTCTCGTTATTGTTTTGAATCTTAGTCGGTGGCATTGTGTTGGTCGTCGTGGAGCGTGTTTTCACACCGTATGTCTTTTGGCGTTTCTTGCAGCGTTTCGCCGTTGGGCGCGAGTTTTCGGTTTTTATGTATCTCGTCGAGTCTTCCTGACAGTGGATATTGCTTCTCCCTACTTGTTTTAAGTTTCGGGATGAAACTTCTTTTAAGGAGGGTAGAATGTAATACCCGTAATTTCGATTTCCGGTAATTTCTTTTTTTCGGAGAAAGTCCGTTTTGACGACTCGCTCATGACCGTTTCGTCATTTCGAGAATGATTAATTCTGCACTTTTTGTCATCCGAGTTCGCTTCGTATCGTTTTGCCGAGTTCCGAGCTTTTTAGACGTTTTTCCGCACTTGAGTTCGATTCTTGCGAATCTCGTCCGAAACTGTTGTTTCGAGTTTCTCGTAAGTTCATTTAATGTTATTATTCTTGTTGCAAGCTTTGGTTTGGTGTTTCGATCGCGTATCGTGATTTTCGGACGTTTTGGGCCATTTTCGTAATTTCCCAAAGTTTTGGGTAATTACTTCCGTTGTCGGATTCCGAGCCTTCGGTTGGTCGGAATTGTGTGTTCTCTTAGCACTTAGATTCGTCTTTGCGAGTACGTTGTAACCGTATCATCGATTCGTATTCAGGTTCGGGTTTCGGGGTCGTTCGGGCCGTCGGAGTTGGCCCCGGCCGACATGGCCGGGCAATCTGGGCCCAGGCCGGTACTGGCCGAGTCACGGCCGGCAGTGCTCGGCAGCTTCTGGCCGAGTCACGGCCGGTAGTGCTCGGCAGCTTCCGGCCGAGCAGGCCGTACCGTAGGGCCGCAGCACATGCTGGCAGGGCCGCGGCACACTCTGTGGCATTTTTCGGCCAAACCGACTGTACCGGGTGCCGCGGCACACGCCGGCTGAGCCGCGGCACACTGCCGACCACTGGGAGCCATTTTTGGGCCTGTGCCGCGGCACACTCCCGCTGGGCCGCGGCACACTGTGCAGCCTATTTAAGGCCCAGCAGTCGTTTTTTCGCCATTTTTTCTCCTGCTTCTACTTCTCTTCCGCGGCTGGGGTTGTTCCTATCATGGAGAGATGTTGTTTGTCAACAAATCCATGAAGTTTTGGAGTTCATATCATCAATCATCCATCCTATAACATCCTTTGATCGAGCGAATCAGGTCAGATTTTCTAGAAATCTAATTTTGGGGATTTTGGGTATTTTGTTCGATTTCGTCCGTTTAATCCGTTTTAACTCAGAATATTGATGGATTGATGATTGTTAAGCTATATTATATCTAATTCCTTGTTATTCCACGGTTGGATTGCCACGGATTTGTCGTTTTATTGAGTATTTTATCGACGCCTTGAAGGTGTTCGATAAAATGTCACAAAGAGAATTCGAGCGTTCTACGATTATTCTTCCTCGTATGATCGATGATTTATTGATTATATGTTGTTAGGGTCGAATTCTTGTGAAGAACTCGAGTCGGAACCCTTCCGTTCGTTGTCTCCTTCGGTCCGAGCTTCCTGGCCGAATCTGTTCTTCTAACGCTTGGTAGCGGTTATTAAGGCAAGTATCTTATTATACGACTTGTATCTTGTGACTAGTAATTACGTATGATATGTATGACGATTTTGCTTGCCTCCGTAAATATGTTCCGCTTGAGTTGGTGTTTTCAGAAATTTGAAGGCTTTGTGATAATAGTGATATATTGGTATCCGTGTTAGGCGTCGTGCCATTTGTGCAGGATTGCGATGTACATATGATATGGTTGTACATGTGGTTGTTCAATGTATTGTGTACCGAATGTGTGTTATGTTGGTTAAGAGTCGTTGTGATGATCATGATATTTGTGTTGTTTTGGTTTACATACTTGATTGAACATTTCA
Source organism: Orobanche coerulescens (assembly GCA_033398695.1). Classification (NCBI taxonomy): domain Eukaryota; kingdom Viridiplantae; phylum Streptophyta; class Magnoliopsida; order Lamiales; family Orobanchaceae; genus Orobanche; species Orobanche coerulescens. The sequence continues at coordinate 24,945 of JAWKAU010000788.1, forward strand.
GTGTAATGTGGAATGGCTTGACATTTAATGATTATGAATTGTGTCGTGTCGATGTGTGTGAGTTCCGTAGGGTCTGACGAGGCCTCGGGAGTTCGGTACATGATTTGTACGAACAAAGTGTGTGATCCAGGTAGGGTCTGACGAGGCCTCTGGAGTCCGGTACATGACGTGTACGGACAAGGTGTGTGATCCAGGTAGGGTCTGACGAGGCCTCTGGAGTTCGGTACATGATGTGTACGAACGATGTTGTGGCCGGGTAGGGTCCGTTGAGGCCTCTGGAGTTCGGTACATGATGTGTATGAACAGTGTGTGTGGCCGGGTAGGGTCCGTTGAGGCCTCCGGAGTTCGGTACATGATGTGTACGAACAATGTGTGTGGTCCGGGTAAGGTCCGTCGAGGCCTCCGGAGTTCGGTACATGATGTGTACGAACAATGATCGTGTAGCAGTGATTGTTCGGGTAACATTTTAAATATGGATCTCGGACTCATAATGATATATTATTTAGTATGCTTTAAAACGAGAATCGGGCTAAGGCCCTATTGTTTACGAAAAGGGTTTTGTAAATTGGGACTCGAGATCCAAAAGAATTTCTGCTTTAAAAATCCCCGAGATGATGTGTTCCTTTTCAAATATCTCTTACTTGAGTTCGAAATTCTAAAACTTCTCGGGAACATTTTGATAATTGATTTCCGTATTAAATTCGTAGTTGCTATTTGCTTGTTACATTTCGTATGGTTTGATACTTGCACTAGTAAAACAGTGGAGTTTTACTAACCCCCGAGTATTCGGGGGGTGGATGTCTGTTTTGCGTCCAGGTACATGCAAGTTCAGGGGAGCAGTCACAGGATTGGCACAAGGCGATGACGAGCTGCGATACTAATCAAGAGTTGAGAGTTGGTAGAGTTTATTTGTATTGTTAGAGTTGATTCAGTCTTCCGTTGTATTGTATTTCGAACCCTGTGTGGGTAATGTTGTTAGTCAGTCCTGTTGATAGAGTTGTGTGACCTCACCTGCATGTGTTTATGTGTAAGTGACCTTAACGGTCTGTATTATTATATTGTTTGACCCTGGACGGGCAAGCATTTGGTTGTTTATGGACGTTTAGCCTGGTAGATCCTTGCGGAAAGGGTTTACGGCGTGTAATATTCCCATACGGTTTTGGGGGTGTTACAGCCGCGGCACAGGAGGCGCCCAGAAGGACCCGGTACAAACTGTACCGGGGCCGGCGGCACGCAAGCTCTGAGCCATGGCCCGTAAGGAGAAATTGCGCCCAGGCCTGGCCGCATGAAGACAGGGGACGCGGCACACTAATTCCGGGCCGCGGCCCGCCGCGCAGGGTTCATACTCGCAGCTCGCGATTTCGGCGGTTTGGAAGCCCGTTTCTGACCTAATTCCCGGACGCGTTTTTAAGGCAGATGAAAAATTATAAATAGGCATTGAAGGTAAGAAGATATAATCATCAGATAGAAGGCGAAAATACCGAGGAGCAGAGCGCAGAAGCCAGAGAATGGAGGAATTCAAGTTCTTCAACTGTGTTTGATTTTTCTTATGCTTTCTTTAATTCTCTGTGTATTATTTTCTAGCATGTCGGGCTAGAACCCTATTCTAGGATTGTGATGAAACCAAGATTTTGACGGATTAACTTTTGATTTTGCATTATTAATATATTTCCCTTTTCTATTGAGTTTTCCCCAATTGTTCTTAATGCGTTCAATTATGTGGCCTATGATTGAATTGTTTTGATTACGCAACTCGAATCGGGAGAGGAGAGTTAGTAGGAAAAATTGTTGAGAAACATTTTATCTTGTGAGATAGGAATATACTCATAGGAATTACTTAGCCCGTCTAAAGATTTTGTACTTTTTGCCTATCGTTGAATTAATTCACCTAGGAACATAGTGTTTTGTTCACCTTAGAAAATTCTACTGACCTCGGGAGAGGCATTAGAGTATCTTGAAATATTCGCCTTCAGTAAATTGGGAAATTACTTAAATTATATAAATCAAGAGTAAGTTGGATAAATCGAGGTGGATTCTCAATCCTAGATTATTGATCGCTGAAATTCGCGTAGTATGGTTTTCAAATCCGATCAATTTTAAAATTTGTAAAACCTCGAAGTATTTCCAAGGTGTCGAACCCAAGGGAATTGATATGTCGAAAATAAAGGAAGTAACTCTACTCAAAATTTGACTGCTATTTAGGAATCCGAAAATTTGGTTTGTTTCTAATTATCTAACTTCAAAAATCGAGAAATAAAAATTAAATAACAATTAATCCTAAAAATAAAAAATCTAGAACAATAAGATAAGAATTCCAAGTATTATGCAAAGAGAGCAAAATAAAGTGAATTATCTAAATCAAGCAAATAAAGCAAATTAACAAGATAAAATCACAAGTTGAAAGCTAATTGATCCTAGGGTAGTATCATCTAATTTAGTTCACACAATCCATTCACTTGATTCCTTTTCCCCAAATTTTAATTCAATCCTAGAAATAATCACTCAGCCGATCTAGAATTCCGATCAAGGCAACCTAGAAAGATAGTTAATTTAAACCATTTTCCCGCCAGGCTCAAAGAATTTAAATCACTTAAAAAGCGTCAACTTATTTATCTATGATTTATCTTACTCCACTTAGGTCTTAAGATTAAATCATATTGTGCATCAAGTATTTCCACTAATTAATTAATCCTTCCGGGAAAAATTAATTAGCTAACATGCATCGATTAAGGGCCCTTTAATCTAGCATGAGATTTAACACATCTTGATCACAAGCCTAGGATGAAAGGTAAAAAGGTAATCAAAGGGACATCATGTAAACATCAATTAAAATTACTAACCCTAGAATCAATCAATGGATTTAGCCAGACATAATTGAAATTAAACAAGAAATAGATGGAGAATGCATATTATTAATATGAGAAGAGAGATTACAACCCTTCCGGATGAACTCTGAGTCTTCAATCTCCGAAAAAGTAGAAAAACAATAATAATTGCTGCCTTGCAAAAAGTTCTAGTCTCCAAGGAATTAATATTGCCCAAAAAAATGTAAAAAGTCTAAAGATGATAAAAGATGATAAAAGATGATCCAAGATGATAAAAGATGATAAAGAATGATAAACTAGGTCTAGGAGGAGGTGTATATATCCTATGGGGGTTAAACTCCTGATTGGAACTAATCTAGGAAACAAAATCTATCCACAAGAGTCACAATCCGTCAAAACACGAGAACCCGCGGAGCAGCCTATCGGCCTGGCCTATCGGTCGATAGGCTGGCCCGATAGGTGGTCTGTCGGTCGACTTCACTCGGTAGGGCTCGGAACACCTGTCGGACGCACCTATCGGCCGATAGGCTAGCCCGATAGGTAGTCTGACTTTTGCAAAAATCCGTTTCTTCCGTCCGTTTGACTCGACTCTCGGTCCTTTGTCTCGTTTTGGGTCCTTTTGGCTCTAAAAACCTGCAAACACACTAAAACTAACCCAAACGCGTAATACGGCTCGACTAATCATAAATAAGCCAAATACGAGCACATTAATCACGAAACGAGATAAAAACCTAGTATAAAATCCTAGAAAAATGTGGTAAAATTACCACCTATCAAACCCCCCCAAACTTAAGCATTGTTCGTCCCGAACAACAAAAAGAAAAGAAAAAGAAAGTCGTGAATCATCGTGCAACTCATAGTGTTCAAGCTAATCAATACTATTCTATAATTCTCTCTAAATAATCCGAGTGTCGTAAAAGCGAGCTGCACTCAGAATAATGATTCCGCAAAGTAATCAAGTTCAGTCCTAATCACTCGTTCATGAAGAAAATCCAAATTCAAAGATTAACAAAACGTGAGTCAAATCGACCACAATATGAAAGGCTAAAATAAAGAAGCTAGTTCGTCCTGCTATACGCCTAGTGGCACAATTTTCACGAGTTTCATAACAAATAAACCTCGACAAGATTCCCTTATATATATGTTCAAGAATTTGATTCGAATTGACCACTAGGTTAGGATCTCGGATGTTTCATCGGGATAATCCTAGGTGGAACTTCCATTCTCATGTATTAGGAAACCGTTTGACGTAAAAGACACTCATGGGGCACATGGATGCTTCTAGTTATTAAGTTCCCGTCCTACTGGAGAAACAACTCGAATATATAATTTCCGCATGTCCGAATCAAGGTTGCCGTTTACGCGAGAGTAAATGGTCACGCGAATACCCCGGTTACTAGGCTCCCTATCATTGGCACATGTGAAATATCTAAATCACTAGTCTAATCAGTGGTCGCTGCTTTACGCGAGGGTAAACAACGGTCACGCGAATTCCCTGCTACTAAACTTCCTTCATAGAACAACATTATCTCGACTTTTGGGAAAACTGACCGACTCTAAACTCAATCTAAATGCCAACACGACTAAAGAAACAAGATTGACTCACTCTCCGGAAAATGTAACCAAACGTATTGACGGTGATTTTAAAACAAGTATGTATCGTCTCTTATCTGCCAAGACCTCTACAATCACGAAAAATGTTGGACCTAAATGAATACTAAGCGTAATGAAATAATCGACTACAACTCGACTAAAACTCGACCGTTTCTTCGAGAGAAAACAAAGGTCGTAACATCGGTATCACACAAATAGAAGCACGAAAAATTCACGAATAAAGAAAAACAAAGACAAGCAAGGTTATCAAAAAAAAAATATTACGCAAAATAATGAAAAGTAAATAAAAGCAAACACGAAAGCAAAAAAAACTACTACGACCTAAAAAAATAGAAACTAGCAAACACACCAAATGAAAATGAACATAAAAAACTAAAAACTAAGCAACAAAAGCCAAATCCACGCAACACCAATATGAGAAGCACAAATAAAAACAACGGGCACCAACACAAGCAAATAGTGATACAAGGCATACAAGGTACTCACACGTGCCGAAATTAACAAAGCCGCACTTCTCCCCCCCCCCCCCCCAAACTTATTTCGCATCCCAAAGGAGGAATAAGTTTGAAAAGAGAAAGGACTGGCTTTGTTAACGGAGTACCTGATCACTGTGGCGGAAATGGCGGGTTTGTCGGCGAGCTCGGATCATAGCGGGTATGTGAATCGGGGAAAGGAGCAAAGTGGTACATCTCGTGTACCATTCGGTTGTAGTGGTCCTCCTGGGCCCACCTATCTTCCTGCCTCTTCCTCTCTTGCTCCCTCCAAGCAATCTCCTCTTGTTGCCACACTCTGTCCTCTTCGGCTCGTTTCTCCATGAGCTCGTACAACTCATTGACCCGAGTGGCAACAACACCCACCCGAGTCTCAACCTCGCCCAGCCGAGTTCCCAAAGAACCAAACTCGGTTGTCAAAGAATGCATACTCGCCAAATGATAATTGTCTTGCGCCTGCATACTCTCTTCGTGCATCTCCCTCTCTCTCTCTCAAAAAATCTCGACTCAAAAGCCTCAAAATCCGGAGCTCTCATCTGAAAACTACTACCTCCACCGGTGGGAATCTCGTCACGGCTACCCTCCTCGGGTATATCATCCAGCTCCTCCTCGGCTCCCTCCAAGAATGGCTCATCAATGGTCACCTCCCGGCGTTGCCTCTTACGAGACGCATCCAACGGTCGTATAAGTGCCAAATGAGCCTCGGAGCTCATACTCCACCTCGCATATACATCGGACGCGTCGCCCATCACAGAGGTCAAGGTCGGAGAGGGGAGTCGGAAGAGGGACACGGTTTTGTTCCGACCGTGCAATTTCCAAATAACCCCTTGGTGAAGGCAAGCATCTCTTGCCTCTGCGGTTGGGTTTATCCAAATAGATGTCTCGGGACACCGGCTCTCCTATAATGCGCACCCGAGATGCTCCGCGATAGGGGTCACGAACGCCCCAATCCCAATCCTCTCGCTTCCCGGCCACCGGCTTGTTTCTCCATGTGCTCAATCAGAAAACATCCAGCGTGCTTCCGCCTACCATTCAAGGCCGACCATAAAAGGTGAAGATCAGTGGACAAGCACATCCCCGAGTCGGTACGGCTCAAAATCGTCGAGGTGAACAGACGGTGGACATAACAGAGAACTGGGTTCCTGATCGAGGAGGCCTTGGCATACGTCGGATTATAAATGAGAAGCGTCTCCTCCCTGGGGTAAATCATCGTGGACCACAGCTCTATGTTTTCTTTGGCATGATCGCCCTGATGGAATGACCCGTCCTCGGCCCCGTTGATAATGGCGTTAACTTCGTCGGCCGAGAGCTCCCTTTCTGTGTTGTCGAGGTTGAAGCGAATAGATGCCGGAGTCCCGTGCTCCCTAAAAACCTCAAGCGTGGACAGAAACTCCACGGTGAGCACGTGGTAAGCGAGATAGTTTGCTCGAAAAATGTGCTCAAACCCGCACTGTCTCGCTAGTAACATAATATCATCATATATCCCCATACCCCGAGCCGTCTCCTCATGCAAAAATCGGCAATGCTTGTGTGTCATTCCGATAAGGTGCGACCACCTTCTTTTAGACTCAGATCCAGTCAATCTTAGCTTGAACTTCTTCGGGTCAAGCGCAGCCGGGATCGGAATAGCCGGCACTACCTTCGTCGGAGCCCTTTCCTTCTCTGTGGTTGCCTTAGACTTTCCGGCCTTACACGGCTTCGACTTCTTGCTTTGATTTCCAGCCATTTCAAAGTTCCTACCAAACAACCATCCAATCAATATCCAATAAGCAACTCATAATGCAAACATTCAACGAGTGTCGACATAATCCAATAATCCCACAATATCAACTAAGAGCCCTATAATGTCCAATAAACATCAAAATCATAGACCCGACAGCCATATACTACAATCAACAAATCACACAACCTCCCCCAAACTTCGACTCCCCCATTTCATATTCAAAGGATCAAAATCACAACCCACAATAACAAAACTACACACTACGATCATATTAGGACAAATTCTCTCCAATCCAATCTAATTCATTCAAAATTCGAATCATCATCAACAATTCAACTCATATCAATCCCAATTAACAATTCAATTCAACAAATTTACCCAATTTCAACAAATTCGAAATTAGGGTTCTTCCAATTTGGGGTTTTTTTTCAAAATTCGTTCAATTTCATCAATTAATCCCCCAATTCGAAGTACCCATGAACAATCAAGCATAGATAACATGTTTCCATCAAGATTCTATCAACAATCGGGCATAAAATTCAAAGAACATCAAAGTCTAACAAAAGCCCCCAAAAAGTGGATCCCCAATTCGAATTTCATCAAAACTCCAAAAAGAATCCGTCAAAGTGCTTCAAAACATGTATAGAATTGAAAAACAAGAGGATTAAGTGTCGAAATTAAGTACCTTGATCGAATTTTTAAGGAAGAACAGTAGAGAAAATCGCCCCTTTGTGTTCTTACCGGTTGATATGTGTGTGTGTGTGAGAAAAACGGGTGGTTAAGGTGTTTAAAAGGGGTTATTAATCAACCGGGTCCAAGCGGATACTGGACCGGGTATGTCCTATCGGCCTGGCCTATCGGACGATAGGCTGGGCCGATAGGCACTCCAGAAACTTACGTACCTAACTATCGGGCGGGACCTATCGGTCGATAGGGTCTGCCTATCGACCACTGCTTGTAACATTTAATTTTTTCAATTTTCCTCAGCCTATCGGCCGATAGGTCGCCCGATAGGTACCCACTGCCGAAAAAAAAATTTCAACTTTTTCTATTTCGCATACTTGGTCCCGTTTTCGCTTGGATATGGCTATTAAAGACCTGCAAGTATCCAAAACTCGGCGTGCATGGATTAGAACTTAACAAAACTAACAAAGTTACTACGAAACTAGAAACTACAAAAAAATCACGCAAACGAACAATCGAAAACAAATGAATAAAACGAACTAATATACATACGTTGGGTTACCTCCCAACAAGTGCTACGTTTAACGTCTTTAGCTAGACGATACCTCATTCAGTTCGGGTCTTCAGCGACAACTCCCCCTTGAACGGGTTTGTTGACATCAAGATAGCATACGTCCCTCTCATTAGATCGAAACTCGTTCGCCTCCAACATTCGAACATACTTTGGCAAATCCTCGTAAATTTCTTCAACATCGGAATGTGAGTAAATGGATTGTGAAATGCAATGCTCCAACAAGTCGGTCAGGGGCGGCATAATAGACTCAATTTCATAACATTCCTCGGGCGCATCCTCGGGCTTCTTCATCACGTCATAGATGGAAATTTTCAGATTTTGATCATTAACCCGGAAGGTAAGATCACCCTCTTGGACGTCGATAAGTGCTCTCCCCATCGCTAGAAACGGTCTCCCAAAGATCAATGGTTGATTCTCGTCCTCGGGCATATCAAGAACTACGAAATCGGCCGGGAAGACTAAGTGTTGGACTCTAACGAACACATCCTCCACAACTCCCCTCGGATAAGAGATCGACCGGTCCGCCATGAGTAGAGAAATGGTAGTCGGCTTCATCTCCCCAATCTTCAACCTCTTAAAGATGGATAGAGGCATAAGATTGATCCTTGCCCCGAGATCACACAACACATTACCGAACGCTTGGTCGCCAATCATGCATGTCAAAGTAAAACGTCCGGATCCTTCTGCTTGAGCGGGAGCTTGTTTTGAATGATAGCGCTACACTCCTCTGTCAAATTTATTGTTTCAAACTTCGCCAACTTCCTCTTGCTTGCCACAGCGTCTTTCAAGAATTTAACGTACCCCGGCATGTCTCTCAAAGCGTCTAGAAGTGGAATGTTGATATTCACCTTTTGAAACATGTCGATAAACCGTTGAAGCTTTTCATCATATCTCGACTTGGCCAATCGCTGTGGAAATGGAGCTTTTACCTCAAAATCCTTCACATTCGAACCTAAAGGAGCCTTTCGACCGATAGGGGGTCGATCGGCTCAATTTCTGGAATTTTGTCTGGGTATCGGGTGGGCCTATCGGCCGATAGTCTTGGCCGATAGGCCTACTGCGTTTCATCTGCCTTCTCGTTCTCGGCTCCCGTTTTTAGTACATCCTCGTTTCCAGATTCCTCAACTCCAGCCCCATGATTACTG
>JAWKAU010000789.1:0-34000 GCA_033398695.1 Orobanche coerulescens
CCCGACATAATCCGACCAAGATCCCTGGCCTGATCTCACCTACCAGCACGTCTCAATCATATTGACCACGTATAGCGTGCGCTAAGGTTCCTTCACAGCGTGCGCTATGGATCCAAGTTAGCGTATGCTACACTTAGACGATAGCGTGCGCTACATGCGCAGAATCACAATTTTAAATCACATTCATGAAATCATACGCTCAACAACACCGGATTATGAAATACGGAGAATAATACTCAGATCAAAGTGCAACAATTACAATATCACAAGTTCCAAATACATATCGGAAATCTCGGGTATTACAGTATTGGACCTCCTCGGTCAAAGTTCATAGTTCTGCGTATAATTAGCCTTGTGGGTCCCACGGCGGGGCTCAAGGCGCTGTAATATAGCCTGAATAATTTGGGGGTGTTATAGAATATTGTATCAGAGCTTAGGTTTATGGACACCTAGGCTGTTGGTCTTTTGGGTCGATTGAGTCATCGTTTGTCTACAGTATCACTACTTTTCCATCATCACAGTGCGACCGGTACTTGTAAGACCTCTTACTCTTCTGGTGTTTCCTTAATTACTTTGCTTCTGATTTGGTTTTTTGGGAATCGGTCACTTCGATGACGTGCGATTGAATTGTACTTACGTGCCTTGTGTATTCTTCAGAATGCCTGCTGGTAGGGGACAGGGACGAGGTCGTGGTCGTGGACACAGACGAGAACGTGGCGCGGCCATTTCCCTCAGTTCCGTTGCAGGGTCGACCACCCCCATCTTATCTAACTCAGTGCATCCTGACCCCGAAAGTCAGCACGACCAGTCGACTGGCCAAGGTAACAACGCAAATGTTGGAGTTGCAAGTGTCCTTCAACAATTAGCTAACCAGATGACCATCTTGGCACAAGCCGTTCGGTTGAACAATCTGAACCCAACAACGGATGCCTTGCTTCAGAATGTGATCCGCATGCATCCTCCACAGTTCAGCGGGGCCACAGACCCGTTAGGTTGGGAGGATTGGCTAGCGGAGTTAGAGAAAGTCTTCGAAGCAGTTGATTGTTCGGAAGCGAGGAAGGTACCGATAGCTCAGTACTTCCTAACCAAGGAAGCCGTGACGTGGTGGAAAGTTATCAAGCCACAGGATCATGTTGCTACGTGGGGAGAGTTTAAAGAGCTACTGGAAGCCAAGTTTTATCCTTGGCCAGTGCAAGAAGGCAGAATCCGGTCCTTTTTCGAGGAGAAGCCGCAGAATATTCCAGTTTCGCAGGCGATAGTGGCGTACAACCAATAGTTGATCCACGTGAAGAATCAAGTGCGAGACGAGCATGACAAGATCTGTTACTTTGATATACGGATGAATATGGATTTACGGCGGTACATGGCCGGGTTTGCTTGCACCACTTTGAAGGAATATCAGGACAGGGATTTGGCCCATGACATGTTAAGCCCCGGCAATGATACCATCGAAGAACCGAAGAAGCAGAAGATAGTGGGAAATTTTTCGGGCTCTAAGGGCGGCAACTTCCAGAGAACTCAGGCGATTAACCGCTCCGCCGAGCAGTCGTCATGTTCTGCTAGAGGGAAGATTAGTTTTTGTTCTGCTCCGGGCACCTCAACACGCTCGGTGACTTGTTTTAATTGCGGTCGCCCAGGCCACGTTAATCTGGAATGAAACTTCCCACCGCTGAAGTGTCACACTTGCGGGCAGATGGGACATAGAGCAGCTTATTGTCCCAAACCAAATCAGACTGTGGACACTCGGGCTTCTGACCCAGTGCCAATAGATAAGGGTATGAATCCGCGGCAATCATTTGGTCAATCGCAGCAGAGTTACGGCAGAGGCCGGGGACGGAGTCAGAATGCTAGAGGGGGAGATTCTAGCATCGGTTCGGCACACCCACGAGTCTATGAGATGCCTCGAGCAGATGAACCTGATGCGGCAGTGGCCTCAGGTACCATTTATATCCTATCTCATCCAGTACGTGTACTTTTTGATTTCGGTGCTACACATTCTTTCATCTCCTTCGAGTATGTACGTCGTTTGAATATAACTTGTATGACTGCTTGCGATCCTTTCATTGTGAAACTACCTAGCAGAGATAGAATCCTGAGAAATCGGTAGATTAGAGATTTTCCGGTGAATATAGCTGATATGGATTGGTTATCGAATTTGATTGTGGTTGATATGGAAGGCGAGGATGTGATCCTCGGCGAGGATTGGATTGACGGTCACCAAGCGATTATGAATTACCGTACTAAGGTTATCACTATGATGACTGAAGCTAGATCCGAGTACTCATTTTTGGTACGTAAGTCGGGCCAACCGAAGTTGCTTATCAGCGCCATGAAGGCCGTAAAACTTTTGTATAAAGGTTGTATGGGCTATTGGTGTTATGCTTCGAAGACGGACGGGAACGAAGCTGATTTTTCTTTGATTTTAGTTGTTAATGAATATCCTGACGTTTTTCTAGACGACCTCCTGGGATTACCGCCAAATCGAGAGATAGAATTTTCTGTGGACTTAGATCCGGACGCGTCTCCGATTTCTAATGCGCCGCGGATGGCACCTTTCGAGATGCAAGAATTGAAGAGTCAGTTGGGAGAACTTCTGGAGAAAGGGTACATCAGACCAAGTGCTTCGCCTTGGGGCGCGCCTGTTCTTTTTGTGAAGAAGAAGGATGGTTCACTACGTTTATGCATCGACTACCGTGAGCTAAACAAAGTGATCATCAAGAACAAGTATCCCTTGCCTCGTATAGATGATTTATTTGATCAGTTGCCGGGATCCGCAGTATTCTCGAAAATTGATTTGAGGTCAGGATACTATCAGCTCCGGGTGAAAGAGTCCGATGTTCCGAAGACTGCGTTTCGAACGAGATACGGAAATTATGAATTTGTGGTCATGCCTTTTGGATTGACTAATGCACCGGCAGTATTCATGCAATTAATGAACAAAATATTTATCGAGTACCTCGACAGGTGTGTGGTCGTATTTATTGACGACATCTTGATTTATTCTCGGGATAAGGAGGAGCATGCCCGGCATTTGCGTTTGATACTAGATTTGAGAACCGAGCACCTCTATGAAAAATTCTCGAAATGTGAGTTCTGGTTGGAAGAGGTTATGTTTCTCGGCCATGTGATTTCGGCCGAAGGGGTTCGTGTAGACCCGCAAAAGATTGAGGCAGTGCTAGACTGGGCACCGCCTAAAAATGTTAAAGAAGTTTGTAGCTTTTTGGGTCTTGCTGGGTATTACCGTCGGTTTGTCGAAGGGTTTTCGAAACTCGCTCAGCCGCTTACGAAATTACTCCAGAAGACAGAAAAGTTTGTTTGGACGGCTGAGAGACAGCAGATCTTCGATGAGCTGAAGAGATGTTTGACCTTAGCGCCGATTCTAGCTTTACCACAGGGTAATGAAGGATTTACAGTCTATAGCGACGCCTCGGGACAAGGGCTTGGATGTGTGCATATGCAGCATGATAAGACGATAGCTTTTGCGTCACGACAGTTGAAGCCGTATGAGATGAACTATCCTACTCACGATTTGGAGTTGGTCGCAATTGTCTTCGCACTTAAGATTTGGCGGCATTATTTGTATGGCTCTCCGTGTCGGATTTATACCGATCACAAGAGTTTGAAGTATATTTTCAGTCAGAAAGAGCTGAACATGAGGCAGAGACGTTGGTTGGAAATGATCAAGGATTACGATTTGGAAATCCTTTACCATCTGGGAAAGGCCAATGTCGTCGCGGACGCCTTGAGCCATAAATTGGCATCTCTTTAGATGTTCGAGGTTCTTACATCTCAGATGAAGATTCGTCAGGATTTAATCGAGTAACGAATAGAAGTTTAGCTTCAAAGAGTGCAAGGACAGTTGTGCACTCTTGAAATTACTTCATCATTAGTCGACGACATCGGGAAACAGTGAAGTGACCTGATGATCTCTCAATTAAAGGAAGATGTAATTAAAGGAAAAGCCCCTGGTTTTACGGTCCACGAGGATAGTATTCTGAGATTTCAAGGTTGGCTTTGTGTTTTGAATGATCTAGAGTTGAAGCAGAGAATTCTCCGAGAAGCTCATGCTACGCCTTACTCAATCCATCCCGGCTTTGGTGGAATAATATGAAGAAAGATGTCACGGAGTTTGTACTACGGTGCTTGACATGTCAACAAGTCAAGATTGAACACCAAGGACCGGCGGGGTTGTTGAAACCGCTTCCTATTCCTGAGTAGAAGTGGGAAGACATCTCTATGGATTTTATCAGTGGGATGCCGAGAACTAGAGCCGGAATGAATATGATTTGGGCAATTGTCGATCGGTTGACCAAGTCTGCGCACTTTCTAGGTATTAAGGACACTTGGGGACCGGAGAGATTGGCTCGAACTTTTATAGCTGAGATCATGAGATTGCATGGTGCCCCCAAGACCATTGTTTCCGATCGAGATAGTCGTTTCGCATCGCATTTTTGGCAGGCCGTTCATCAGGCTTTGGGCACCAAGTTAAGATTGAGCACATCTTTTCACCCTCAGTCAGACGATCAGACGTAACGGACGATTCAGACGATGGAGGATATGTTGCGGGCTTGTGCCCTGGACTGGAGTAATGATTGGGAAATTCACTTGCCGTTGATCGAGTTTGCCTACAATAATAGTGCATCCTGACACCGAAAGTCAGCACAACCAGTCGACTGGCCAAGGGAACAATGCAAATGTTGGAGTTGCAAGTGTCCTTCAACAATTAGCTAACCAGATGACCATCTTGGCCCAAGCCGTTCAATTGAACAATCCGAACCCAACAATGGATGCCTTGCTTCAGAATGTGATCCGTATGCACCCTCCACATTTCAGCGGGGCCACAGACCCATTAGGTTGGGAGGATTAGATAGCAGAGTTAGAGAAAGTCTTCGAAGCAGTTGATTGTCCGGAAGCGAGAAAGGTACCGATTGCTCAGTGCTTCCTTACCAAGGAAGCCGCGACGTGGTGGAAAGTTATCAAGCCACAGGATCATGTTGCTACGTGGGGAGAGTTTAAAGAGCTATTGGAAGCCAAGTTTTGCCCTTGTCCAGTGCAAGAAGGTAGAATCCGGTCCTTTTTCGAGGAGAAGCCGCATAATATTCTTGTTTCGCAGGCGATAGTGGAGTACAACCAAGAGTTGATCCACATGAAGAATAAAGTGCGAGACGAGCGTGACAAGATCCGTTACTTTGATATGCGGATGAATATGGATTTATGGTGGTACATGGCCGGGTTTGCTTGCACCACTTTGAAGAAATATCAGGACAGGGCTTTGGCCCATGACATGTTAAGCCTCGGCAATGATACCACCGAAGAACCGAAGAAGCAGAAGATCGCGGGAAATTTTTCGGGCTCTGAGGGCGGAAACTTCCAGAGACCTCAGGTGACTAACCACTCCATCGGGCAGTCGTCATGTTCTGCTAGAGGGAAGAGGAGATTTTGTTCTGCTCCGGGCACCTCAACACGTTCGGTGACTTGTTTTAATTGCGGTCGCCCAGGCCACGTTAATCTAGAATGCAACTTCCCACTGCTGAAGTGTCACACTTGTGGGCAGATGGGACATAGAGCAGCTTATTGTCCCGAACCAGATCAGACTGTGGACACTCGGGCTTCTGCCCCAGCGCCAATAGATCAGGGTATGAATCCGCGGCAATCATTCGGTCAATCGCAGCAGAATTACGGCAGAGGCCGGGGATAGAGTCAGAACGCTAGAGGGGGAGATTCTAGCATAGGTTCGGCACACCCACGAGTCTATGATATGCGTCGAGCAGACGAACCCGATGCGGCGGTGGCCTCAGGTACCATTTATATCCTATCTCATCCTGTACGTGTACTTTTTGATTCGGGTGCTACACATTCTTTCATCTCCTTGGAGTGTGTACGCCGTTTGAATATAACTTGTATGAATGCTTGCGATCCTTTCATTGTGAAACTACCTAGCGGAGATAGAATCGTGAGAAATCGGGAGATTAGAGATTTTCCGGTAAATATAGCCGATATGGATTGGTTATCGAATTTGATTGTGGTTGATATGGAAGGCGAGGATGTGATCCTCAGCGAGGATTGGCTTGACGGTCACCAAGCGATTATGAATTACCGTTATCACTATGATGACTGAAGACGGATCCGAGTACTCATTTTTGGTACGTAAGTCGGGCCAACCTAAGTTGCTTATCAGCGCCATGAAGGCCGTAAAACTTTTGTATAAAAGTTGTATGGGCTATTGGTGTTATGCTTTGAAGACGGACGGGAATGAAGCTGATTTTTCTTTGATTTTAGTTGTTAATGAATATCCCGATGTTTTTCCGGACGACCTCCCGGGATTACCGCCATATCGAGAGATAGAATTTTCTGTGGACTTAGAGCCGGACGCGGCTCCGATTTCTAATACACCGTATAGGATGGCACCTTCCGAGATGCAAGAATTGAAGAGTCAGTTGGGAGAACTTCTGGAGAAAGGGTACATCAGACCGAGCGTTTCGCCTTGGGGCGCACCTGTTCTTTTTGTGAAGAAGAAGGATGGTTCACTACGTTTATGCATCGACTACCGTGAGCTAAACAAAGTGATCATCAAGAACAAGTATCCCTTGCCTCGTATACATGATTTATTTGATCAGTTGCAGGGAGCCGCAGTGTTCTCAAAAATTGATTTGAGGTCAGGATACTATCAGCTCCGGGTGAAAGAGTCCGATGTTCCGAAGACTGCATTTCGAACGAGATACGGACATTATGAATTTGTGGTCATGCCTTTTGGATTGATTAATATACCGGCAGTATTCATGCAATTAATGAACAAAATATTTATCGAGTACCTCGACAGGTGTGTGGTCGTCTTTATTGATGACATCTTGATTTATTCTCGGGATAAGAAGGAGCATGCGCGGCATTTGCGTTTGATACTAGATATTTTGAGAACCGATCACCTCTATGCAAAATTCTCGAAATATGAGTTCTGGTTGGAAGAGGTTATGTTTCTCGGCCATGTGATTTCGGCCGAAGGGGTTCGTGTATACCCGCAAAATATTGAGGCAGTGCTAGACTGGGCACCGCCTAAAAATGTTAAAGAAGTTCGTAGCTTTTTGGGTCTTGCTGGGTATTAACGTCGGTTTGTCGAAGGGTTTTCGAAACTCGCTGGGCCGCTTACGAAATTACTCCAGAAGACAGAAAAGTTTGTTTGGACGGCTGAGAGACAGCAGAGCTTCGATGAGCTGAAGAGATGTTTGACCTTAGCGCCGATTCTAGCTTTACCACAGGGTAATGAAGGATTTGCAGTCTATAGCGACGCCTCGGGACAAGGGCTTGGATGTGTGCATATGCAGCATGATAAGGCGATAGCTTTTGCGTCACGACAGTTGAAGCCGTATGAGATGAACTATCCTACTCATGATTTAGAGTTGGCCGCAATTGTCTTCGCACTTAAGATTTGGCGGCATTATTTGTATGGCTCTCCATGTCGGATTTATACCGATCACAAGAGTTTGAAGGATATTTTCAGTGAGAAAGAGCTGAACATGAGGCAGAGACGTTAGTTGGAATTGATCAAGGATTACGATTTGTAAATCCTTTACCATCTGGGAAAGGCCAATGTCGTCGCGGACGCCTTGAGCCTTAAATTGGCATCTCTTCCGATGATCGAGGTTCTTACATCTCAGACGAAGATTCGTCAGGATTTAATCGAGCAAGGAATTGAAGTTTGGCTTCAAATAGTGCAAGGACAGTTGTGCACTCTTGAAATTACTTCATCATTAGTCGACGACATCAGGAAACAGTGGAGTGACCCGATGATCTCTCAATTGAAGGAAGATGTAATTAAAGGAAAAGCCCCTGGTTTTATGGTCCACGAGGATAGTAATCTGAGATTTCAAGGCAGGCATTGTGTTCTGAATGATCTAGAGTTGAGGCAGAGAATTCTCCGAAAAGCTCATGCTACGCCTTACTCAATCCATCCCAGAACGAGTAAGATGTACAAGGACCTTAAGCGAAATTTTTGGTGGAATAATATGAAGAAAGATGTCACGGAGTTTGTACTATGGTGCTTGACATGTTAACAAGTCAAGATTGAACACCAATGACCGGCGGGGTTGTTGAAACCGCTTCCCATTCCTGATGGAAGTCGGAAGACATCTCTATGGATTTTATCAGTGTGATGCCGAGAACTAGAGCCGGAATGAATATGATATGGGTAATTGTCGATCGGTTGACCAAGTCTGCGCACTTTATAGGTATTAAGGACACTTTATGGTAGGCGGTGTAGGTCGCCATTATGTTGGGACGAGGTTTCGGAGCTAGTCGGGATGGAACTGGACATGTTGTTGGAGACTAAGGAGAAGATTTCTATTATCCGGGACCGGTTGTTGACCGCCCAGAGCCTTCAAAAATCCTATGCTGATACTCGTCGTTGACGTTTTGGAGTTCGAAGTGGGAGACCATGGTCTACTCAAGGTGTCGCCGACTAGAGGGGTTTTTCACTTCGGGAAAACGGGGAAACTTAGTCCGAGGTATATCGGACCTTTTGAAATTTTGGATAGGGTTGGAGATTTAGCTTATCGCTTGGCATTGCCCCCACCTTTGAGTCATGTCCATAGCGTTTTTCATGTGTCTCAGTTGAGGAAGTACGTACCGGACCCTAGTCATGTTATCGACTATAGTGAGATTGACGTAGCCGAGGATGTTACCTTTCCAGAGAGACCAGTGAAGATCCTTGAACATCGCGAAAAGTAACTTCAGCACAAAGCCATCCCGTTGGTTAAAGTGCAATGGTCGAGACATGGAGTCGAGGAGGCGACTTGGGAGATGGAAGAGAATATGCGATCAGAATTTCCCGAGCTTTTTATTTCTTAAGTTTCGGGACGAAACTTCTTTTTAGAGGGGGAGAATGTAATACCTGTATTTTTTATTGATTGTTTAACCCTGCCGTTCTTCCTATTTTGTCGCTCTGTAAACACTTTTGTGATGTTATCGATGTTGATTTAGAGTATCGTACCTTGTTTGGATCATGATCGTGTTGTTTGGATCTTTCGGAAGTGTTCTGGGTCAGCGAGATAGCGCATGCTAGGCCTAGGATAACGCACGCTAATTCTGCTTGAGTAGCGCACGCTAGCTTTGAGCCTTGGCGCGCGCTAACGGTCCAGGCTTGGCAGAGGCAGTAGCTAATTCTGCTCTATGGACTAGTAGTTAGCGCACGCTAGGAGTTCGCTAGCGCACGCTATTCGTGGTCAGTAGCACGGGCTAACATCGTCCGTAGCACACGCTAACGAGCTGAGTCGGCAGAGGCAGTGAGGCATTTCTACTTTCTGGACTAGCAGGTAACGCACGCTAGGCAGCAACTAGTGCACGTTAAAGGTGTTGCGTAGCCTGCGCTAATGCCTAGTCGTAGCGCACGCTATCGGAGTTGGGCAGTGAACTGAAACTTTGTCAGGACAACAGTTAGCGCACGCTAAGGTGTGGTAGCGCGTGCTAACGCCTCAGGGCAGAAGCCATTGGACTACCGGGTGAGCCCGTTAGTGCACGCTAGCCCCGATTCCTAGCGCGCGCTAACCTGGGATTTTATATAAGGGGCAGTCAACCCCTAGAATCGTCATTTTTCCATCTTTTTCACATTTCCGATCGGGAGAGCTCGGGAGAGGCGATTTGAGGTGATCCTTCTTCAGATATCATCTTCTTTGGTTGGATAACAAAGATTTCACAACATTTAATCCATTTCCATCTTCCAAATCAAGGTAAAATTCCTTAGAACCCTAATTTTGGGAATTTTGGGGATTTTCTTAGATTCGTCCGATTTATCCATTTTGGAGCTTGAGAACCTAGAGATTATGATGTATCTACCCCGTATCCATGTTTCCCCTACGATTATATGGATTGTTTTGTATCTTGTTCGGACGTGAGAGGGTTTTGGTGATTTTCCAACCTCTAGATATTTACCCTTGTAGTTTCGTGACTCGTATGGAGGTTTTGGGAGTTTCTTCATGTGATTTGAGTATGGATTATTGATTATCGTGTTCCTTGTGAATCGTTTAGCTGTCGGAAGTGCGTTCTTGGATCTATCGAACTTATACTCTTTTCCTTCCGATTTCTCGATGTCTCAAAGGCAAGTATTTGTTTATGATTGTACGTTCTCGACTTTGAAAGTAAGATATATGATTGGCATGATTGTTTATATCCACTCTGGGACGGGACCGATGGGTCCTATGAGGGTTTCGTAGCCTCTGGCGTGATTCCGCGGATATTTTGGCTTAACCACTCTGGGACGGACCGACGGGTCCTCTGAGGGTTCCGTAGCCTCTGGTGCGGTTCCACAGTTAATCATGTATGTATTGATGTGATGCTATGATATTTAGTTATTCCGGAATACTAGTCTTGGATTGATGAGATGATGATTACTTTTACTTTATTGTCAAGGAGTATTGTGTTTCATATTTGATGTACTTGCACTAGCTATTCGACGGCTAACCCCTTAATAGGGGAAATACTTTTCATGTATTTTAGGTTCCAGGAGAGCAGATAAGCATGTATCGTGTCGGAACAAAGATGATGGGCAAGTGTGATGTTGTGTCTTGTCTCTGGTTATGTTTTGTATTTCCTCCATTCAGCGTTGTTGTACTTGAATGGTTTTTATATACTCGAGTACTGTTTTCAGTTTTCTTGATGTTCCGGCCTGTGTTGCCGAGGTATTGAATTATGGTGTGTTGTATTTGGATATATTTGATATGGTTTGAATCATTGTATTGAACATCCTCGGTCAAAGTTCATAGTTCCGCGTATAATTAGCCTTGTGGGTCCCACGGCGGGGCTCACGGCACTATAATATACCCTGAATAATTTGGGGGTTGTTGTTACCCAAAATATTACCCGGAGATAGTATTGCTGGAACGATCGAGTAACAAACAAAATGCGAGAACACTTCCGTGGGAAAATAGATAACACAAGATTTGCCGGGGTTGTTAGTCCCGGGCTTGAATGCTCTCGCGAGATGTTATTAATAAATATACTGTCGAGTACAAATATTAATGTTAGAATCTAATACAATGAGTGTAAAAGCTTCTAGTTATCTAGGCTTTAGAGCGCGTAGATTGCCGGAAGAACCAGATGGATGAATCTGTGAGTTCTTGCTTGGAATTTATGATGAATGTGTGTGAATATCACTATGAATATGTTAGTGCTTGCCAAAAGAGCCTTTTGTTCTCTCTTTGGTGTGTATTTTGCACTTAATTCGTGGTAGGATCCGTTATTTTGGCCGCAACAGTGAGTTCTCTATTTATAGGGGACTAAGTAGTTGGGATCCCTCAGGCGATCGCGGGCGATCGCCGTTTTCTATATTAAAATAAACGGCCGATCGTCCCGTCACGTGGGCCTGTTCCTTTGAGGTCCGAGGTTGCAGTTGGAGGCCAGCTGGGTGGACCAATGGGAAGCCAGCACGCGTCGCGAGTCGCTGTCCGAGGAGGGTCCACTTCGTACCTTTCGGCGGCCTTGTCGGTAGGTGCGGTAGGTGACAGGCTGGGGTCAATGATCCTTTTGTTGGTATCCTATGAAGATCCGCAGGTGGGCCATCGTCCAGGATTCGGTCTTCGACGACTTTGACGGACGCTGGATCCCCACGTGGCATGAGACGATCGCCTCTGATCCGTTAGACAAAGACGATCGCCAGGTATCAAAAGACGATCGCTGGTTACCAAAAGACGATCGCTATATTATGCCGGACTTTAGGTGTTCGTCCGGAGTTTGGCTTCTATGGTTGACTTTTCAGGGAGGTCGCCGATCGCCTATCGCGGCGAATTAATCGTCGCACAACAATTGCACCCCATCTCGCAATGATGTTGAAAACACGTGGTGAGGAGGCAGTGTTTGCGATCGCCGATGTTTAGACGAACAGCCGATCTGAATTCAAAGATGGACGACCTGCTTTCGCGTCGGGAGCAGCGGGAAAAGAAGGCGGGTCTTTCCAAGCGGCAGGACACGCGTCGTCTGCCGTTGGGGGGAATCCGACTGTTTGTCAGAACTGTCGGCTGGCATGCCCTCGAAAAGACGCGTATGCGGGATTCGAGGGCCGCATTTAATGCGTCCCCACGTGACGGTTCCGATTCAGTCCCCGAGGTTTCTCCTTTTTGCACTTAGGCCCTCGTTCCCATCTATAAAAAGGGAGGGCTTCTTCTCCTTCACTTTTTACGCGCCCTTAGCATCCATAGCCGAATTTCTGCAGAAATTTCTGGAGCCTTTGAGTGCCGATCTTCTTCTTTTTCCTAGGTAAGATTAAATTTAACCTTTTCCTTATTTTTACTTTCCAATATGTCGGGAGGATCGAAAACCTTCGAGACCGGAAGTTCTTTCGCTGCCGCGTTGCACGAACAGGAGGAGGTTCCCGTTAGAGTGGATATGGAGACGGCCGCGAAGCTATTCGAGCGGGATTGCACCGAAGAACTCGAAAAACTTTTCAACGAGGCCGAGGTGGCGAGGACGGCGAGACGGCGGAGCAGGGGGTTCGCGGTAGATGAAGACGATCAGTGCGGGAGGCACGGGAAAGAGAGAGCAGATTCGGCCCCTCCTATGTGGCTTTTGCCCGGATGATGGAAACGATCACTGGACCTTGCCCGAATTCGATTTCGAGGCCTACTCCGCCGCTCACCCTTACAAACATGTGAATCGGACGGTCTTCCGGGCCGCCGTCCCGTCTCCGTGGACTCTCGGCCGATCCGAGTACGGCGACCAAGAATGACTCCGAGCCTGGAGGGCCAAATATCACATCCTCTCGACGTTTCCCTCCACGTGCCTTTGGAGAATGAGCGCGCCGACCAACCGCCCTGGGATATGGTCGCCACAACGAGATGATTATGGGAGGCGGGTCTGCGATTCCGTTGCCACTCGCCTCCTATTTGCCGATCGCACGAATTTGGCGCCTCTTCAATCGACGCCGAATGCTTGGCTGCAGATCATCTCGCACGTTGACCTTGTTCGGCGGTCACCGGTTATTTCGTCACCTTAGCGCTACCGGAGATGAACTATTTGTTTAAAGCTGGCCGCGCAGAAGGGACGATCGGCGGTTATCATATCCAGGGCCGAATCGGAGAGTGGTTCTTGGCGTGCGAATAAGACCGGGCGACACAGCAAAATGGTGTTGGGTCGGCGGGGCATGGCGATCGGCGTTGATTGAAGGGCTGAATGAAGAGTTGGAGATTCCCACTATTTTCAGGAGAGGAATCCGAGTAAGGATTTAAACTCTCCCTTTGATTGAGCTTGTCTTGGGTGATCTAATTTCGTTTTCTTTTGCAGACCTCTCGTACCGGCGACCGACCTCCCATTTGATTTCTTGATCGTTTGGGAGCGTATTCGTGCGTTGCGAACTCCTTTATTGACGTTCGATCGCTTGGCACCGAAGCTCATCGGTTGGGGGCTCGTTTGTTTTGCTACCCTCGTCACTTTAAAGTTCAAGGTATGAGGTTAAGTGGTGTTTCCTTTCTTTGTGATCGTCTCCAAGATGTTGTTTTAGTTTATCTAACTTGTTTGCACCTTTTCTTTGACAGAGGCTTATTTTCCCGAATCGCCGAACCTCCGCCAGAGATAGCTATGTCGGACTTGGGAGTTCTTGGTCGCCTTAATTTGGGCAAGCAGACTGGTCGCGTTCCTGCGACGACGTCTCAACCTGCCCCGGTGACGAGACCCGCTGAGGCGCCGGTCGCCAAGCCGGTGGTCGAGGGAGAGGAACAGCTCAAACGCCGCAAGAGGCGGAGGTCGGAGTCCCCGTCGATCTCTGAGGCGGACGTATCGATTCTTGAGCCTCCGGTCGCTGCGGCTCCTATCTCCGCCATCCCGATGATGGAGCGTTCTGGCGCCAAGCCCACGGTCACCGGACCCCGGTCATCTGGCAGCTCGGCGAAGAAGATGGCGATCGCCGATGCGGAGACACCCCGGGGCAAGCCTTTTTTCGGACGTGACCCCGAGCTGGTCAATAGGTAAGAGTGGGTTAAAAGTTTCTTTCTGAGTCAGGCATTCCGAGCATGGTATGGGCTAACTCCTTGATTTCCTTGGTTTGCGCTGCAGGGTTCGCCTCGCCGACCGGACGTCGCCCCATGGTCTTTGGATTTCTGTCGAGCAAGGCTCCACAAGGTTACTCGAAGTCCTCGCTATGTTCGCGTGCGATCACTTCGCCCAAGGCTTGGGCGACCGACCTTGACGCGATCGCTCGTCGGCGATCCGGAGATGCCATGCGGCGGCCGTTGCCACGGCTCTTCAGCCGCGACGATGGCCGTCCAAGCCGCTCGGGATTTTGAGGGCGACCCTCCACCGCTCATCTCCATCGCGAGCTCGAGACCGCCCGGAACGAAATATCGAGGATGCTAACCGGATCCGGTCGATGGAGAAAGAGTATGAGGAGACCGCCAAGCGGGCTAAGCGGGGCGTGGATCGATTGAAGCAGGAGCCGAGTCGCTCCAAGGAAGCCGCCGATCGATCCAGTAATAAGGAGAAGGAGACTCGTCGAAGCTCGAGGCTTCGCAGAGGAGGCGGCCGGGCTGAAGGCTGCGGTGGATCGGCTCGTGGTGAGCCGAGGCGGCGAAGAGAGAGCTGGAGAAGGCCAGGCGAGAATGTTGCCAAGGCGGCCGAATCAAGGAGGTCGAGAAGACGGCGCGGATCTCGAAAGGGCGGTGAAGGCGATCGAGGTCGATCCTACCTTAACGTCGGGCACGTCGGCGAGTTCGCATACTATTAGGCCTATGCTGACGCTGTCCGAGTTGCTAAAAAGGCAGGGGTCGAGACCGGTCCTCTGATGGAAAGCTTCAGATCCTATGTCTCCAAGCATCCTCTGCATCCAGAATTCTCTCTGCCGATCCTTGATTTGGTCGACCTCGGGATTGACTTGAGTTGGTATACCGGCAAACTCATTCATCCCGAGGCCGATGCCCAAGCCGATCCGCGACCCGAGGGCGAAGACCAGCAGGCGGGGCTTTGAGAGGCTTTTTGTTTTTCCTCTGTAACTTGTACTTTTTTGTTGTAATGCCTTCAGGCCTTGAAATGTATGAAGCTTGTGTTTATGAATAAAATACTTCTTCTCTCATTCCGCGTAATGCATTATATGCGATCGCCTTTGACTATTTGTGTGCAATTTTTTCGAGTATGCGTATATTTGCTTTCGATTTTTTGTTCGTCCGGCCGATTGTCTGAGTGTTGAAAGTATTGACATGTTTTGAATTGGAATTCTTACTTGTAATTTTCGTCGGACGGTCTCGATCGCCCTGCATGTTTTTGAGCGAAGCCGATCGAATATGGTTTCTCTTTGTTCGATCGTATTTGAGAGTAGCTCGGCCTATCCCTGCCCCCTTGTTTTTGTTCACTTATTGTAAGTAAGGGAACAAAGACTAGTCTTGTCTGGCGAGCTATCTTCATTTCGCCGATTCTGAAGAGTCATGTGTGGTTGCGGTGTTCGATGGACCGATCTCCCCAATCGTGTCTTCGTGTGCGCGGGATATTCAGTATCCTGCGACTCACTTTTTGTGAGGGTCCTCCGTTAGGCTACGCCTGCCTTGTGTTAAAACGAAAGGCGGGCGATCTCGGTCTGGAGGAGTCCTTGCGCGGAGTGTCGTCGGCTTATTCGACACCACGTCCGCGGCTTGTCAGCTCTGCTTCCACCTCGGCCCGCCATGAAGATGGCGATCCTCGACGGTGTACGTTGAGACGGGGGTAACGGCACGTCGCATTGTTCGGGTTCACCATGTTAGATGATGTACCTTGAGAACGTGCGATCGCGCCTCATCGACTATTTTGGAGGGTCCTTCGCTACGTCGACCTCGTATTTAAACGAAGGGCGGACGATCTCAGCCCAAAGGAACCTTGCATGGGCGAAGCCGTCGGTTCCATCGACCTCCGGGACCATGGCTGCAATAATTTTACCTAGGATCGTCGTGATCGCCGATCGGTGATATGCGATGCACAGTGGGGCGATCGCCATAACAGATGGGATAACAAAAATCTCATTATATTCCTTGTACATCATTGAAATCGAATACAAATTTATCACCGATAGTATTTTTTCGGATGCACGGCGTTCGGGGTATTGGTCCGAGTACCGTCGGGATGTTCGATTCGTAGGCTCCTTTAGTTAACCATCTGGATACTCTGAAAGGTCCTTCCCATTTGGACCAAAGACGCCTGTATGGGTTTGGATTTTCTTGAGGACGAGATCGCCCACTTGAAATCTTCTTTCTCGACCTTTGAATTGAAGAACTTCTCGGCTCTCCTTTTGTGGATTGTGTTCTTCATTTCGAGGTCGGCCGTCTTTCTTCAAGCATGTCTAGGTCGATTCGCCGGGCTACATCGTTGTCGGTCGTCATCTCTGTTCGGTTCGATGGCGAGGACGGCGATCTCCGAAGGAATCACCGCTTCGTTCAAGGTAAGGGCGAACGGGTTTCGCGGCCAATTGCGGGTCGTCGTTCGGTAGGACCATAAAACGTCTGGGAGCTCGCTCGCCCATCTTCCTTGCCGGGATTCGAGTCGTGCTTTGATCGTGTGTTTGAGGATCTTATTCACTGCCTCTACCTGCCCGTTCGTCTGAGGGTGATAGGGCGCTGAGAATAACCTTTTGACTCCCCACTTTTCACTGCATTGCATGACTTCTAAGCCGTCGAATCAAGCTTTCCGTTGTCGGAGATGATGGCACAGGGCAAACCGAATCGGCATATTATGTTTTTCCATATAAACTTGATCACTTGCTCTTGGCCGATCTTGTTGAGTGGTTCGGCCTCAGCCCATTTGGTGAAATAATCGACCCGAACGATGGCGAACTTACAACCCCCTGGAGCCGTCGGCAAGGGACCTATAAGGTCGATGCCCCATTGCGCAAATGGCCAAGGGCTATACATGGAGGTGAGCTGTTCGGGTGATAGTTTTATGTTGGGGCCCATTATCTGACATCTATGACAAGATCTGGCATAAGCGATCGCATCTTTCCGAAGTGATGGCCGAAATATCCTTGTCTCAGTCGTCTTATGGAGGAGGGCTCGCCGCCGCGTGGTTCCCACAAATCCCGTCATGGATTTCAGCTAAAACGAGCCGACCTTCCTCCGGTGTAATACACTTGAGGAGGAAGGCCGAAAGCTCGCTTGTAAAGCCGATCGTCAATAGGGTATACCCAGTCGCACGGCCGAGTTGGCGAGCTTTAACACGGTCGTCGGGGACCGCTCCGTCTTTTAAGTATTTGATGAACGGAGTCATCCAATTCTCTTCGGCGATGGCGACGTGGTAACCAAGTTCTGTCGATCGCCGGCCTTGCCGACTTTGTGAATTGGATGTTGGAGAAGACGGAAGCCCCATCAGATGAAGCTAGGTTGGAAAGTGCATCGGCACGGGAGTTGTGCTCTCTCGGGACTTGCTCGATTAGTACTTCTTCAAATTTTGTGCACATTTCGGCGACGGCTCTTGGTATTTGACCATCCGTTCGCGCGTGCCTCATATTCCCCCTTGACTTGGTTCACGACCAAAAGGGAGTCCATGTAGATATGGAGGCGTCGAACATCTAGGCGAGGGCTAGATCAAGCCCGCCTACCAGAGCTTCGTATTCGGCCTCATTGTTGGTCGCACGAAACCAAACGCACGGCATTTGTGAAACTCGACCGTCTGGCTAATGAGGACAATCCACGCCCTACTCTCGCATTGGTCGCCGAGCCATCCACGTATAATTTCCAGCGTGTCGGCCGACTGGCCTGACCGTGAGGGAACGTTAATTCCACCACGAAGTCCGCGAGCTTGGCCTTTGATCGCCGTGCGAGGAGCGTAAGTGATACCGTATTGTGCGATCTCCGGCGACCACTTGAGGAGTCGTCCGTTGGTGTCCGGTCGGTGCAGACTTGTCTTAGGGGTAGAGTGGTTAGGACCTCCACCGGTGATCGAAGAAGTAAGCTCTCGGCCGTACACTCATGACAAGGGCATAGGCGATCTTCTCCAATGGTGTGTAACGTGTCTCGGCGTCGTGGAGCGCCCGGCTAACATAGTAGATCGGCAAGTGGGCTTGCCCTCTGCTCGCACTGTAACGGCACTGCGACCTCCGAGGCCGCTAAGTAAAGGAATAATTTTTCACCGGGATCGGCTTTGCCAGATCTCGGGGTTGGATAGATATTCCTTTATTTTGGCGAATGCTATCTCGGCTTTCTTTCGTCCATGCGAACTTCTTGTTCTTGATGGTCGAAGAAAGGCTTGCTTTTATCGCCGAGCCGTGATATGAAACGGTTGAGGGCGGCTAGACACTGTGAGGCGTTGCACTGTTTGATGTTTCGCGGCTCCCGCATGTCAAGGATCGCTCGTATCTTGGCGGGGTTCGCCTCGATCCCCCTTTGGCTCACTATGTGCCCCAAGAACTTCCGGAGCCCACCCCGAAGTTGCATTTCTTGGGGTTCACTTCATGTTAAACTTCTCAAGGATGGCGAACGTCTCGGCAAGATCGTTGAGGTGATCTTCCTTCTTGAGGCTTTTGACCACGATATCGTCAATGTAGACCTCCATGGTCTTGCCGATCTGATCGGCGAACATCCTGTTGACTAATCGCTGGTAGGTCGCCCCTGCGTTTTTCAAGCGAGCGGCATTCGACCCAAAAGTATATGTCTTTTTCGTGTGGAAAGATGTGTGTTTTATGTCTTCCTCTCGCCATCGGGATTTGATGATATCCGTGAAGGCATCCATAAACGACATCATTTCGCAACTGCCGTGCTATCGTCCTGATGATCGATATGAGGCATTGGGAAGTGATCTTTTGGACATGCCGCGTTGAGGTCGGTGAAGTCTATGCATAATCTCCAGGAGCCAGTCGGCTTTTTGACGAGCACCGCGTTGGCGACCCACTGTGGTTCGTCCGTCGCTACTCCGATAGATCTGTTGTTGAGTAACTTCGGACTTCTATGTCGAGGCTGCGTATTTCTCGGGACCGAACTTCGCGCTCGTGAACAGGTTTCATTGCCGGTCGATCTTCGAGATAATGGCGGGCGTGTTCGGGACTTATGCCAACCATATCTTGATGCGACGTGCAAAGACACCGATGTTCTTACGTAGCAAGTTGATCGATCTCCCTTTAATTCGCGGTCGATGCTCGCGCCGATCCGCATACCTCCCGTTCGATGATCCGGATCCATCGTAATGCTTTCCAACTCTTCGACAGAACGGCCGCCTCGCTTGGTACGATCTCGGACTCGGTCCTTGGATCGATGTCGAGACTTGGCTCGAAACCGATCCTTGGCTCGATGTCGTCCGTCGATCGATGAGAGATGGCGTCCCGAGTCGGGTTGGTACGGTCTCGTGCTCGTCGATCTCCATGGGTTGATCGTCGGTCGCTTCAATGTTACATACAAGACGGGAGTATTGAAAGAATTAACAACATAGGAGTAACTCAAACATCTCTTTGCCATTAGCCGATCTCCTTTACAAGCACCGACCGTCCCATCGGCGGTGGGGAATTTGATACAAGAAAGAAAGATGAGGCGACCGCCTCAAAAGTTTCTAAAAAGGGGCGACCTAGGAACCCATTATAGATGCCGGGCCTATCTATGATTACAAAGCTTAGGTTCCTAGTAATCCTAACCTTGGGATCATAAAAGCATATTAGCTCGACGGAGAGCTTGATCCTCCCGTAGGCTTGGTGTGTTGTCGCCGAACCCTTGAAGCACGGTGTCGAAAGGCTTGATGAATTTGATCGGGTTGCCGAGTTGGTCTAGGGCGGATTTGAATATGATGTTGCAAAAACTCCCATTGTCGACCAACACGCGATCGACCGTCTTCCCAAGGATGCAAGCGGAGATCACTAGTGCATCCTCCTTGGGACATTGCACTCCTTCCCTGTCCTTGTTGGAAAAGGTGATGAGCGCGTCTCTAGAGATGGTCGGTTCCGGGGTACAACGACGTGGACCCCGGCGAATGCCCTCGGCTCGGCTTTTCGTTTCTGTTCGACATGGTGGAAACCGGGAAAGACCCCCGAGGTTTCCACCTCCCGCTTGAAGCATGTTGACCCGGCCGCGAGTTGATCGGTGGGACCGAATCATCGAGTATTCGGCTCATGCTCAATTCAGCGACCGGATTGGGAGGAGTTCTCTCGTGTTGCCGACGCCGCGCCCTCCGGTCCTTTCCGTCCTTGGTTCCGGCTTGGTGACCAAGTTGTCCAGGTTGCCTTCCTCAAACAATCGCGAGTTGCACGAGGAGATCGCGCACTGCTAGTGTTGTGGCCGGACTCTTATGATAGGCACGAGAATTTGCTACGGTCTAGGTGACCGTGGTCCCTTATTGGTTTTGGCTTGAAAGCCACTCGCGACCCTTGATCGCGTTGAAGATGTGGGCCGAGATAAGTTGAGGTTGTGAAGAAGGTGGACCTCTACATCCTCGAAGGCTTTGAACTCGCCAGCGGCTTGGCGATCGCCTTTCCGGGCTTGGCGACCGCCTTCTTCCGGACATGGGAGGGTGCTTTTCCTTCTTCGGATGGTCCCTCTTCTAAGCGGAGTGAGAGCATCCTCTGTCGGCCAGAACTCAGCGGCCTTGTTGCGGAAAATCGAATAGGTCGGGGATATCTTTTGTGAGATGCCTAAACATGGGCGAAGGCCCGTGGAATCCGCTCATAATCGAGTTGAGAGCGATCTCGTCGGCCGACGGCTCACCGGTGAGGACTATCTCGTCTACCCGGTCGATGTAATCCTCATCCGATTCGTCCTTCCCCGCCCGATTTTCATCATGCGGTGAGGACCTTCCGGCGAGCGACTTTGGCGGCGAAGTATGACTCAAGTCGTTCGCTAGCTTCTCAAAGCAATTGATTGAGCGAGATGGTAGTGAGGTGTACCATCCGTGGGCGAGGTCGCCCGAGTCAACGGGAACATACGACATTTCGTCGCATCTGAAGCTCCGCACTGGTCATGTAGATCCTAATTTGCTTAAGTGGGTTTCGGATCCGATTTCCCTCGTATAAAGGTGTTTGTGGGGATTGATAGTTGGTTGGATGGGCGAGCTCGATCCGAGTCGTGAGTGGTTCGCTTGAACCAATGATCGATCTCTGGCGCCGCCCCATTTTCCATGAGCGCCTTCATCTCGCCGAGTTGGCGTTGTATGGCGGCTATCGCTGCCGCCCGATCGCTCGCCGATTGACTCTCGTAGCGTGAACCAAGGCGATCGTGTGCGATCCCCCGGCCCCGTGGTGAACGACGATCTCCCCGCGCAGGGTTCCCTTCTTGGGCGAGCAGGGCTCGTTGACCGTCTGTCTCTTGGGAGTCGGATACGCCGAACTCCCAGTAAAGGACTCGATATCGATGTCTCATTTGGGGCCTCGAGTGCCCGGTAGCCATGAGGGATCGCTCCCTAGGCGGCTGAAGACGGAATCGTCCCGCCTTACGAGAGCCTTCTCCAGCGGCTCGGGGCTTTCTGTCGATTTCTCAACATAGATCCCCTTGAGCTTCCGTTTGTTTGCCCGGCGGTTGGCTGACGGGGTGATGGTGGGCGCATCGTGGGCCCTCTCGCTTCCTCGAGGATGGCTATAGCCTCCTCAACTGCTCCGATGTCTGGAACCGATCGAGTGAGAGGCTAGAACCGTCCCTCGGGGCGGGAGTGAGAGCCTAGCGTCGCCACGGTCGCCTTCCGCCGTGGGCCGGGATTCGGTCCTCGCCGGAATAAGATTTCCGTGAGATCTCAGGTGGCCCTCTTGGAGGTTGTTGCTGATGTCATTTTCTGATGGTTTTGCTATTGAAGAACAGTGAGTGTTTCTTCAAGTATATGTCCGGAGAACAGTGAGTGTTCTTCGAGACGGTAGGAATAAAAATGAAGGTTTAGATGCCCTCCTTCTAGCGCCAATTGTTGTTACCCAAAATATTATCCGGAGATAGTATTGCCGAACGATCGAGTAACAAACAAAATGCGAGAACACTTCCGTGGGAAAATAGATAACACAAGATTTGCGGGGTTGTTAGTCCGGCTTGAATGCTCTCGCGAGATGTTATTAATAAATATACGCCAGTACAAATATTAATGTTAGAATCTAATACAATGAGTGTAAAAGCTTCTAGTTATCTAGGCTTTAGAGCGCGTAGATTGCCTAAGAACCAGATGGATGAATCATGAGTTCTTGCTTGGAATTTATGATGAATGTGTGTGAATATCACTATGAATATGTTAGTGCTTGCCAAAAGAGCCTTTTGTTCTCTCTTTGGTGTGTATTTTGCACTTAATTCGTGGTAGGATCCGTTATTTTGGCCGCACAAAGGAGTTCTCTATTTATAGGGGACTAAGTAGTTGGGATCCTCAGCGATCGCGGCGATCGCCGCTTATATTAAAATAAACGGCCGATCGTCCCGTCACGTGGGCCTGTTCCTTTGAGGTCCGAGGTTGCAGTTGGAGGCCAGCTGGGTGGACCAATGGGAAGCCAGCACGCGTCGCGAGTCGCTGTCCGAGGAGGGTCCACTTCGTACCTTTCGGCGGCCTTGTCGGTAGGTGCGGTAGGTGACAGGCTGGGGTCAATGATCCTTTTGTTGGTATCCTATGAAGATCCGCAGGTGGGCCATCGTCCAGGATTCGGTCTTCGACGACTTTGACGGACGCTGGATCCCCACGTGGCATGAGACGATCGCCTCTGATCCGTTAGACAAAGACGATCGCCAGGTATCAAAAGACGATCGCTGGTTACCAAAAGACGATCGCTATATTATGCCGGACTTTAGGTGTTCGTCCGGAGTTTGGCTTCTATGGTTGACTTTTCAGGGAGGTCGCCGATCGCCTATCGCGGCGAATTAATCGTCGCACAACAGGGGTGTTATACACACGATGGCTAGTCCCATCGTGGACACGATCATGATTACCATCGTGTGTGGATGAACTTCAGGTTTTTTGGCCAATTTGGTTTAATGTGTAATCTATATGGATGTTTTGTGATTCTAAAATTACTTGTTCAAACATTAACAACTATATAACATCGTATGCAAACTCATATAAGTTATTTCGTGTAATTCATTAGTAGATGAGATATTTCATATAGATGATGAACTTATATATACAAACATATACATTGCGATTATATAGACTACACATGATATGCAATAGATTATGTTAATTCGGTCTATAAGTTTACAAATAAGTATATTGTTAACAAATACTTGTTAATATATAAGTAATAACATGTAAATTCCCGAGTTATTTTAGAACTTAGTGAAAAATGTGCATGTTCTTGTGCACACGATGGCTAGTCTCATCGCGGGCACGATCATGGCCGCCATCATGTGGGGACGTGGACACAGTGACATGGTGACACTGTGGAGTAGGTGACACGTAGTTCCCAAATTTCAAATTTGCATACGATGGGAGCACACGATCACTGCCATCGTGGTTTACCATCGTCTACACTAGAGAGGGCAGCATAAAATTTCAAATAATATTATGTTTTTTTCAATTCACGAACACAACTTATAATCAGAATAATGAATCAATACATAGCTAGTCACAAATATCAAAATAGCAGCATATGATTGTTGCTAGATAGTCACAAATATCAAAATACATAAGAAATTTTTAAGTTTCACGGTAGGGACATTCCCTTATGTCATGGTCATCATTACGACAAATGTTACATCTCTTCTTCTGCCGGCGCCTTTGCCTCATTTGTTCTCCATCCATTCCTTGAGTTTCTTCTGGAGGGATATTCAAATCCACACCACCTATGGGAATGAATGCTTTGCAAGATTTTCTTTTGTGGTCGGTTCCCTTAGACCTACCGTACACCTGAGGCCGTCTACCTGTGGCCAAATTTTCAACAGCGGACCATGCACGACTCATCCTTGGTCGGATGGCTTGCCGTACCTCCTCTGGAGGTAAGCAAACAATGGATGAGATCTCTAATGGGACATTCCACACATGATAATGTGGTATTGGATTAATATACTCCTTATAAGTCTCTCTAAGGCCTTGTTTCTTGAAATAATGACTGACGAATCATACACAGACAAACCATTATCAGCGTGCTTGTTACAATAAGCAATTATGTCACACACACATAGATAAAAAAAATGAATGATGTTCACACTAGAGCAAAATAATTACCTTATAGTGGAAACAACATGACGACATGGAATCTAATCCGAATCATACTCTCGACAATAACATGTCCAGGTTTGAAGGTCGATCTTATAAGGAACTTTGTTTTCTTCAACTTTATAAATATGTGGGGTGGTAGCTCGAACAGTAAGAGTGTGAATGGCTTGCATAGAGTTAGAGAACTTTTCAAGAGTGTGCACTCTCAACTCATGGTCTCTTGATGCAGTTTCTCCCCCTTCATCGAACCAATTCTCTAAAATTCGGCGAAATATCTCAATTAACGAGCAAACAGGTAAATGCCTCACCCACAACATACGATTATTAAAGCATTCAACGGCATTGGATTTCAAGAAGTTATAGCGTCGTACCGGACACTTCGACCTAGCCCATCTCTCTGGCTCAATTTTAGAAAGCCATATGTGAGCCCCATTAGGGCTTTCAACATGTAGTTTCGAAAAGTAGTTTTCAAAAACTTCATCACGATGTATATGTTGCAGTTCTAAAGAGTCCTGTAGCATGAGCACCGTAGGAGGTTATATTTTTTACAAGATAGTGATAACACAACTCGTGGAATGCATTCGAATAGACACCTCGAACAGCATTCTGAATGCTCTTATATTGGTCACTCACAATCAGTAAATCTTCCACATGATTGTAGCATTTGTGCATGTTATACATAAAATAAGTTCACGACTCCTTGTTCTCTATCGGAACGAGACCAACTGCAAGAGGAAATACTTGCTCGTTCCTGTCAAATGTGATGGACGCAAATAAAGTTCCTTTATTCCTTCCCTTCAGGTGGGTCCCATCAACTATAATCACCGACTGAAGGCACGTATCAAATGCCCTAATACTTTGTTCGAGTGCAACGAACAGGTGGCAAAGCACTCCCTCACAAGTCGTCTGCAAGTCATAAATCTTCCCTGCATTATGTTGCTTCAACAAATACAGATAAGACGGGAGCCTCTGAGGCGACTCATCAAAGTCGTCGTATGTATTCTCTATCGCTATATTCCTCGTACGAAAGCAAAACTGTACAGTATGTCGATGCTATACTCCCTACACATCTCTGCAATCATCTCTTTTGGCCTCAAAGTATCCCCCTCACCAGTCAATCTTTTAGAAAAATAATGGGCAGCAGCCTCAGAAATGACCGACCGTACGGCAGCGCGGTTCAAGTTAGGGTGACAGCTATTATCCAAGGTCAACTTAGTAATTCTCCAAATGGTTGCACCATCAATAGCACACAACCTAAACTGGAAATTGTTTATCCTACTCTCACAGAGAAACACTATTCGTTTATCGGCGGAATGATTAGTGATAAACTGTAACATGTTCTCCAAATGATACATTCCTATATTTATCCTCAACTTTGTCTTAGACAGAAATGTGGCCCACCTCTAGTTGACCGCTGACAGGTGGAGGTTGCTCGACCCAACCCAAAGTCCCAGCACTACCGGGGTCTGGAAAAGGAATGATCCAATAACAAATTGAATGTTGATGCTCATGCTCGTTCGCAGACTGATGGTTGGATGAGAAGTTCCGATGACTCATAAGCCTATCCATTTGGGCAGGTTGGCGAACCCAAGCAAGAAAATCCATAGACAGTGACTCAAGCAAGTCTTTACAATAATATTCCTCTTCGTCTTCGGGTGTAGGCACCTCCTCACCTTCCTCATCTTCCTCGTCTTCCTCAGCTTACTCGTATTGATAATCTTTTGAAGACATGTCATAATATATGCTTTCGGGCTCTACTCTCGAGCTGCTACATCCCACATTAACCTCGGGAGTGGAGGAGCTGTCGTTCTCAACATAGACCTCGTGATCCTCTTTGTGTTCTACTAGCAATTGAAGTATCCCGGTATCACCCCGCAATAAGACTTTTAGTTTTTTGCACTTGACCATGTGTGTCAAGTACCATAATGTGTAATTAGACTCATGTGGACCACCCAAACCCTCTCTAATAACCCCCACGAGGTTAACACGACTAACTTTACTCGTGTTGATGTAGATAAAAAAGGAGTCCCCATCTACGTATGTCGATCGCTCCCGATGACCATCGTGATGTATCAAAATACGCTGCAACGACATATGATTACAAAAAGATGATTAACTTATCATAAAACTGATCGAACGATATTCTAGCATACGGTCGCTGCCTTTCGAACAATATTCTAGCACATGGTTGTTGCCTTGGATACGACCGATGCACACAGTCGGATGCTACCATGTGCAGCGATCCTGGGCAAGTTTCCTGGCCATGAAATGGCATTGAACACGATCGCTGCACACGATTGTAGACGATCGTGTGCAACGATCATGGATACGTTAGTTGTGCACACGAAATATCAAGGCCGTTGGACACGACCGTTGCACACGGTTGCTTGCCATCATGTACTGCCATCGTGTCTGGAATAACTTGTCAAAAAAATTTCCGACGATAAAATATAGCTATATATCTTCTTTATGAACTCAGAAGCACGAGAAAAGAAGTCCTATTTGAACGTCAACTTCTCTTTTTCGAATAATCGTGCGATTTTTATAAAGATTTTGTGATACCCATTTGTGAAAGATGGCGTGCATGTATTATGTATAGCCCTTATGTATATATTGTACTTAAATTTTAGTTGTTGAACATTAATTCGGTTGTTGTTATTAATAGAGAAGATGAAGAAAATGGAAAAAAATGTTCAACTTAAATAACTAAGAAAGATACTTTTGCATACTGTAAAAAAAACAAATAATATTACATTTAATGGATAATTAATTTCACTAAATAGAATAAAAAATATCAACGAGTATATTTTTGCAAGTTTTTCTATTGTGGCCTTTGTCTTTGCATCGGGTGCATCTGATTTGGCTGTGTTGCTCCACTGATTATTTGTACCTTCCCGCCTTTGGTCTACCTAGAGATCTTTTTGTGATTGGTGGGTAGACCTTTAAGCAGCTAATATTTTCAGGTACTACCTAAATTTTTTTTTTCTCCACAGCCGGTATGATAGCCGATGAGTAAGTAGCCACTAAAGCATCTTTAGTGTCGAATGGTAAACAAAAATCATAACACATGTAAGTCCTATTACTAATGACTGCTGCAGCATGTGTACACTGCATCTCTTGATATCAAAATTCTTTGCATGTGCAAGTTCTTCTGATATATTCATAATGTATTTTTTGCAACATCATATACTGTGCATATAACTAACTAAGTTCGAGGTTACAACCTGCAAAAGTACAAAAATATAATTGCAAAAGTATTGCATCTAACTTTATTTAGAATCCTAAAATAACAAACTGTACAAGATACTTGGAATATTATATATGTTATTTTTAATAGAAAACCAATTTTATAAAATAGTATCATAAAATATATTGTGTGGTATCTGGCTCTATTTGTTTAGATATCTAAATTTGTTGAGTTAAATTTATTCCATGAAACTTCATCCTATCAAGGAAAAGAAGTTATTATGGTGTGCTATAATCTTATTACAGATTAGTATAATATGATATTATAAAGATTTAGTTCACAGTACTATTACATAGAGATGGAAAATGATCAGGTAAATTATTCGAATTCACGTACTTAATACTAGTTGTAACTAGTATGTACCCAGCTTATTGGTTATATTTTTTCTATTTTAATAACCAAGTAAAGGAATTGCAAAATTATATTGGTATGTATAAAGATCATAAAATGTGAATATTTGTAACCAAATATGCTAATAATGTTAGTTATTATCGATACAACACGGTGTTGTTGCCCAAAATATTTATCCGAAGATTAATACTGCTGGAAGACGGACAACAAACAACAATTGCGGGAGCACTTCCGAGAGAAGATAGATAATACAAGATTTGCCGGGTTTGTTAGGCCCGGGCTTGAATGCTCTCGCGAGATGTTATTAATACAAATATTCGTGGATACAAGTATTAATGAGAGAAATCTAAATACAATGAGTGTAAAAAGACTCTGTTAATCCGGCTCTTGAGCGAAGCTTGGTGTTCTTCGTCCCCGCCGATAATCTGCTGGATGAGATAGGCCGGGAGAAGTAAGACCAAAAGATAGCCGTTGCCAAGAGTTGGATGTTAGCCAAGTGCTGTATATTGTTTCTGTATTGTGTGCTCAAATCGTGAGGTTGCAGAAGAAGTGTCCAAGTGCAGGGCGCCTTGCTTATATAGGGGCAGCCGGGTCCTGTCCTGTAGTGGCCGATCGCCTGCCGGCCAATATTATAATGGGGCAATCTCCTGGGCTGTTGGGCTAAAGTCCAAGGAAGATGCTGGCTGTCGGGCTAAAGTCCAAGGAAGAGGCTGGCACAGCTTGGGCGGTCCAATAAGGAGCCATCACGTGTCCGGAGCCAGTCAACATGTGGTCCTACTGACAAGCTTTCGGCGGCCTGTCGGCTGGTGGAGGGAATCTGTCAGGCTTTGGTCAATGGCCCGAGATTCGCGGATCTTGTCTCGGCCCTTGCACGTGGTGCCAGTCTTGAGGCTCGGCCTTCGCCGACTGGGTGTCCATCGGTGGTGATCGACATGAGCGGTCGTCTCTAGCTGATCATCCGAGGTCGCCATCGGCCAGTGGATGGAGATCGCCAATGGTCGGTCACCAAGGGTCGGTCGCCGAGTACCGAGAGGCGATCGTCTTGGTGTCGATCGCTCGGCACCGGGATTCCTCCTGGGACCTTCGGTTGCTTGATCTAGCATGTCCGCTGGGCTAAGGCTCGGTCGCCTGGTCGCTGGTCGGCAGACTTGCCTTGGTCGCTCGGCAGTAAGTCGGTCGCTCGGCCTCGGAGGCGATCGCCGGTCGGAAGGTGTTAAATCTTGACACAACAATTGCCCCCCAGCTTGCTCCTATGTTGAAGACATGGGGCGAGGTGGTTCTTGCTGGCGATCGTGTCTGGATGAGGACGGGCGATCTGAGCTGACTTAGGACTCGGACTTGGGCTATCACGGTCGATTGGCTTAGCTATCTTTCGGCCTTGTACCTGCAAAAAACAACATTGGCGATCCCCATGGAAACTTGGTGGTTTCGCTTTGTTTGAGGAATCGTGCACGATCGCGGAAATCGATGGACCGACTCCATGACCGTGTCTTGGTGCACGAAGACAATGAGTGTCTCGTGACTCACTTTATTATGAGGGTCCTCTGTTAGCCGCGCCGCCTTGTATTTAAACGAAGGGCGTGCGGTCTCGGTCTAGAGGAGTCCTTGCGCGAGGCGGCGTCGGATGAATCAACTCCACGCCCGCGGCTGGTTAGCTCTGCTTCCACCTCGGCCGGCCATGGAGATGGCCGACCTCGGCGGTGTACGTTGAGACGGGGTTGTGGAATGAGTCCACTGATTAATGTTGGAGAGCCCTCCGACTACGCCGGCCTCGTATTTAAACGAAGGGCGGGCGATCTCGGCCGAAAGGGACCTTGCATGGCCGGCGGCCGGTTCCATCGATTATCGGGGCCATGGCTTTATGATGTGCGGTGGAGGCGATCTTATGCCTTAGTCCGTCATGTTATATGCCGGATCAGATGGCGATCGTGTCCACCGGTTCTTGATGATGTTGCGATCTGCCGAAGATCGGCGATCGTCGCTCGCGCCGATCGCATTATTCGTAGGTCGATATTGGCGATCGGTCGGCGGCTAGTTCCTCATTTTAGAATGGACTGTAGGCGGGGATCGAGTCCTCCGGCTCTGCTGGGTAGTAGCGATCGGGCCGGGAGACTGGAGGTCGTCGTACGGGCGCCGACCGATCTACTCCTAGGCTGAGAAGAAGCCTTTGCAGACAGAAATCTGCGGCTCTAGCCCGGAAGGCTGCGTAGGTCGTCGGCAGGGTCTTCGTGAGATGCCTGAACATAGGCGAGAAACCCTGAAAACCCC
Source organism: Orobanche coerulescens (assembly GCA_033398695.1). Taxonomy (NCBI): domain Eukaryota; kingdom Viridiplantae; phylum Streptophyta; class Magnoliopsida; order Lamiales; family Orobanchaceae; genus Orobanche; species Orobanche coerulescens. The sequence goes on from JAWKAU010000789.1 coordinate 29,885, forward strand.
CTAGGACCGCGTAGAGGGCGGTCTCATCGCTTACGGGCTCGCCGTTGAGGATGATCATGTCGACCCGGTCGATGTAGTCCGAGTCGGACTCTTCTTCTCCCTGCTTGATTTGCATCATGCGAAGGGGACCTTCTGGCCGGACGACCCGGGTGGCGAAGTGTTCCGTGAAGACGTGCGCCAGCTCGTTAAAGGAGCCTATGGACCGAGGTGGCAATGAGGTGTACCACCGGTGGGCGAGGTCGTCTAGCGTTAGAGGGAACATTCGGCACCGGGTCGCGTCGGATGCCCCACACCCGGTCATGTAGATGTTGAACTTGTGCAGGTGTGCTTGGGGGTCCGATCGCCCTTGGTACACGGGTGTCTGAGGAGGAGCGATCCTGTGCTGCACCGGGGCGAGCTCGATGTCGATCGCGAGCGGCTCGCTCGGCGCGGCGATCGTCTTGGTGGCGCCTGCCCCGGATTGCAGGAGCGCCTTCATGTCGTTGAGTTGACGTTGCATTGCGGCAATCGCCGCGGCTCGGCTGCTTGCGGATCGGCTTTGGGAGCGGGGGCCGAGGCGATCGTGCACCGACCTCCGGACCCCGCTGCTGCCGACCTCGGGAATTCGACGAGCGGGAGCCAGGCGGCTGGATCGCCTTGTGGGAGCCGGGTAGGCCGAGCTCCTGGTGACGGATTCAAACTCCGTCGTCTCGTAGCTGGGGCCGGACTGCCCCGGTCGCCAGGTCGGGTCGCTGCCCAGGCGATCGAAGACAGAGGTGCCCCGGCTGCCGAGCGCCTCTTCTTGCGGGCGAGAGCCTCCTGGCGCTCGCTCGGCCAGCAATGCCTTAAGCTTTCGCTTGGACTTCCGGCGGGAGACCGAGGGGGCGGCAGCAGGAGGCGCGTCGAGAGCACTCCGTCGTTCCTGAAGGGCGGCTATGGCCTCTTCGATCTGTTCATTGGTTCGGAACTGATCGAGCGAGAGGCTCGGGCCGCCGTCCCGGGACGGGATCGAGCGTCTCGATCATGGCGGCCGCCTTCCACCATCGGGCCGCGGCTCGACCGGGACGGAACAGGGGTCCGCCGGGTCGGGCCGCTTTCTTCGACGCGGAGGCGGAAGACATGTTTTCTGAAGGATTTCTTTGAAGTGCGTAAGTGTCACTTCAAGTATCTGCCCGAGAACAGTGAGTGTTCTTCGGGACGGTAGGTATAAAAAATCGAGGTTGGATGCCCTCCTTCTAGCGCCAATTGTTGTTGCCCAAAATATTTATCCGAAGATTAATACTGTGGAAGACGGACAACAAACAACAATTGCGGGAGCACTTCCGAGAGAAGATAGATAATACAAGATTTGCCGGGTTTGTTAGGCCCGGGCTTGAATGCTCTCGCGAGATGTTATTAATACAAATATTCGTGGATACAAGTATTAATGAGAGAAATCTAAATACAATGAGTGTAAAAAGACTCATAATCCGGCTCTTGAGCGAAGCTTGGTGTTCTTCGTCCCCGCCGATAATCCTTTGGATGAGATAGGCCGGAGAAGTAAGACCAAAAGATAGCCGTTGCCAAGAGTTGGATGTTAGCCAAGTGCTGTATATTGTTTCTGTATTGTGTGCTCAAATCGTGAGGTTGCAGAAGAAGTGTCCAAGTGCAGGGCGCCTTGCTTATATAGGGGGCGGGTCTGTCTCAGAGGGCCGATCGTCGCTGGCCAATATTATAATGGGGCGATCTCTGGGCTGTTGGGCTAAAGTCCAAGGAAGGTCTTGCTGTCGGGCTAAAGTCCAAGGAAGAGGCCGGCACAGCTTGGGCGGTCAATAAGGAGCCATCACGTGTCCGAGTCGGTCAACATGTGGTCCTACCGACAAGCTTTCGGCGGCTTTGTCAGGTGGGGGAGGGAATCTGTCAGGCTTTGGTCAATGGCCCGAGATTCGCGGATCTTGTCTCGGCCCTTGCACGTGGTGCCAGTCTTGAGGCTCGGCCTTCGCCGACTGGGTGTCCATCGGTGGTGATCGACATGAGCGGTCGTCTCTAGCTGATCATCCGAGGTCGCCATCGGCCAGTGGATGGAGATCGCCAATGGTCGGTCACCAAGGGTCGGTCGCCGAGTACCGAGAGGCGATCGTCTTGGTGTCGATCGCTCGGCACCGGGATTCCTCCTGGGACCTTCGGTTGGCCAGTCTAGCATGTCCGCTGGGCTAAGGCTCGGTCGCCTGGTCGCTGGTCGGCAGACTTGCCTTGGTCGCTCGGCAGTAAGTCGGTCGCTCGGCCTCGGAGGCGATCGCCGGTCGGAAGGTGTTAAATCTTGACACAACACACGGCATTACTATATACTTAATTTTGTACTTGGATTTGCTATTGTTTTCATGTGCAAACCATGAAGGTATCAATAAGTAGTCGTGAGGATTTTCACGTACTTTGTCAATACTTTTTATTTCGACCGCCATGTTTTTTGGTCGGAGATTGGGACATTATACTCTTTCATCATGCCAGCTACGATATCTGATGAAGTGTATACTCTGTTAAGATTTGTAAAATTGGTCTTTATGCATTCGCTGACCAGTTCACTTGTTGCTTGTCTATGCGAACTCATGAAGATGTCAAATGAATATGTGTATACATGGTTGTTCAATTCTCCTATCTTAAACAAGCTCTTTTGGCCAACTCTCTCTAATCTTCCACCCACAATTTTTGTTGTCTATGAAAATAAGCACATAGTCTCTTGAATAAGATTGTTGTACCTTATGATGTCGGTACTTGAACATTGACTGCAATCTCAATATTTTGCACAAAATATCTTTATTTGCATATGTCTAATTTTGTTTGACAATAACATTTTGTGTTGTTGTTATGACTTGGTTCTCCTTTTCTTCATTGCATGCCAATATAGTTCAACTTGTATTTCCACCTTCAATGACATATTGTGCCACTCGTTGTGTATGTAAACTGTTGTCCAAACTTTTAGTAACTAAAGGGGTGATCAATAAACATTGGTTCATTGAATTCAGTGCATTGTTTGGATATTTATCTTCTACACCGGGGGCGGATCTACACTTGGGTTGGGTTGGGCTTCAGCCCAGTACAACTTCTGAATTTCTTTCTATATTTTCTCGTGTAACAAGTAGTATTTCTTGACTAAGCCCAGTGGTTCTAAGTCCTCGGACTTCCTTTAAGCGTCAGAGTACGACTCTCAAAGGTATTTCCATTGTTTCCAATGGAGCCAAAGACTCCTTATTCTTTGGTTCTTGATTATAATGGAATAAAACAAAATGACTCACTAAACTGGCTGCACTTCTTTTTCTCATGAAGTACTAGTCATTCCATGCAATTCTCGATGCAATTTTCATTTTGGATCATCCGGAAACAGCCTCTCTGTGTTAAGACAGGGGTAAGGTTGCGTACACCCGATCCCCCCTTACCCTGCTTTTTGCGGGAGCCATTGAGGCATTGGGGTAATGTTGTTGTTGTTGTTGTTGTTGAGTACGTCTCTCAAAGGGTGCAAGTAAATGCCAATTAAAATTAATACTTTAATTTGCCTTCATTTTTTTTTTAATTTCCACTAATCTGCCTTACTTTAATTTGTTTTGCTTTTTATTAATTTTCACTTTTTAACTATAAAATCTCAATGACTTGCTTAAAAAAATTTCAAAATTTTTACCATGTGGGCCTCATTAGGAAAAAAAATCTCACCAAACTTCTCATTAAATAATTTTCATTAGATACAAATATTTGTAAAGCTTAAATAAAAACGTTTAATTTCTTTTAATCTTGAGATTTATCTATTATTTATAAAACTTATTAAGGAACTCAATTTATTAGGAAAACTAAAGGTGCTAGTAGAAACTTTAGATATAATAATCAAAGTTAATTGTAGCTTATGTCCTTACTATTGATGCTTTTATAAAAAAAAAATGACGCCATAATATTTTGAAATAGTAATTTAGCATCCAAAATTTTCAAATATTTTACAAATATACAATGAGATCTATTTTTCAATGCAAGAATTGACTATTTCTCAAATTTCATCAACGTGCTACTATGCCAAACGATGCCCATTGTAGATCATTGGTTTTGTTATAGGGGGGAAAAGAAATAAATTTGATTTTTTTCGATTTAATATGTTTCGCCTCGGACCTTATATTA
>JAWKAU010000790.1:0-34000 GCA_033398695.1 Orobanche coerulescens
TCTCCCTACGTCAATAGATTTATCTAAAGGCGAATAACGCACTCTATCCCTAGGTGAATTAATTCGTCAATAGGCGAAAGGCATAAAATCTCCCAAAAGCCACGTAGTTCCTATGAGTATATTCCTATCTCACAGAATAAAACGGTCCTCACCAATAGTTCCTCACCAAATCTCCTCTCCCGATTCGAAGTGAGTGATTAAATCAATACAACTATTGGCCAGATAATTGCAAGCATTAAACACAATTGGGAAAACTCAACAAAAAGGTAATTAATTGGATAATCTCAAGAAATTCGTCAAAACATAGGTTTCATCAAAACCCTAGATTAGGGCTTTAGCCTGACATACTAATAATTGAAATTGCAGGATAAATAAATGAAAGCATAAAAATCAAACGCAGATGAAGCTCGGATTCCTCCGTTCTTCAGCTTCCGCCCTCTGCCTTTGAAGTCTTCTGCTTCCCTCTTCTTCTGCCGTCTCCAAGCTTAAGCTCCCAAAAGATAAAAAATCCAACCATAATTAATTAGGGTCTTAAACCCTATTTATAGCTCAGCACATCATCCAAATCGCGTCCGTAACAGTAGGTCGAAAACTGGCTTCGAAACGGCCCTAATCCGCGCGGACATACAAAAACCGCCAAGTGTGCCGCGGCGCACTAAATCTGTGACGCGGCACAGGGCCTTCAGCTGGATGCCTGGGCGTCTTTAATTTCTTCTGTGCCACGGCTCACCTGGACTGTGCCGCGGCACAGAGTACATTTTACTCTGCCTTTGGCTGGGTGTCTTCTTGTGCCGCGGCCCTGCTTCCTTGTGCCGCGACTCAGAGTCCAGATTTGCCGTTTTCGCCCGTTTTGCCTCGTTTTAGCTTCCGGACTTCAATTTCCTGTCAATCATACAAAATTAAGGCATTAAAGGCTCATTTAGACAATTTCACTCTCCAAAATAATACAAAATAATGATAAATAAGCGTATAAAAATACGTCTAATAGTTAGCCCGATGCCGAGATAACTTGTGGGGTTATCATCGGGTATGTCTTGCGGGGACTCCGAGGTTCGTGGCTTGTTAGCGCGATGCCGGGATAACTTATGGTTGTGGTTTGATTATGTACGTATATGTGCTTGTAGTCACGTGACTGCGGTTACGGTGACATGTGATTTGATATAGTTTCCCTGTGGGTTATTCACTCGGGTTTGTTCTACGGGAGCATCTGAGGTCCGTGGCTTGCTAGCACGGGACGCGAATAATCTGTGGAAACAGGTTGTTATGGTATGATCGGGTCGTGGACCCCATTTGTTATTATCGAATTTACGTTTTGGGAAAATGACTTTTGGGCTGTGTCCCTAAATGTTTTTGAAAGGTTTGAGAATTCTTACAATCCCAAATGTTTTCAAAACTCCCGAGATCGTAAAATGTTTTCACAAGATGTATATTGGGTTTACCCCTATCTTTCGATTTAACCGTTTTGATTAAGTGATTTACCTCGGGAAGTATGTTTATGATTAACATGTTCCGTGGAGTATGATATGTATGGATCGTTTTCGTATTTTATACTTGCACTAGCAAAATAGTAGAGTTTTGCTAACCCCCGAGTATTCGGGGGGTGGATGTCTGTATTGCATTCAGGTTTTGGAGCAGAGCAAAGGGTCGGCATGAAGGATGATGAAAGATGAACGATACTAATCACATGAGGACCCGTTGATGTCGTATTGGTTTAGTTGTATTTTATCTCCGCTGCAGTATTTATTTCCCGTTGTACGGGAGTGTGTTGTATTCGACTCCTGCGTGGGCATGTAATGAGTTTGAGTTGTATGTATTTTTTTTGAAAGACCAAATCGGTCTACTGAGTCATTTTAGCCTTAAAGGCATTGTTGAGATGTTTGACGTTGTTTACCAGCCTGGTAGATCCTTGAGGAAAGGGTCTACGGCGTGTAATATCCCTGAGTGGATTGGGGGTGTTACAGTTATAAAGCATAGCAACTACAGAGATAGGTCGAGAAAGCAAAATTGAATATTATAGCATCACAAATCAGTCGATAAAGAAAAATACTTGTTAAGCACACTTACCAGTTAGAAACAGCTCTGTTAATAAGAGGAGTACCAGATCTCTCACAGAATGGATATGAATGCGTGATGGTGCTCGGCTTCATCAGCCTACCCTTTGCCTAAAGAAAGAAACATTGAACTACATATGTAGTAACATTAGACGTTGTCTAGCAATAACATGTCATATAATAAAAAAGACCTCACCGCAGCAATTCTTCTTTATATTTCAGTCTGGCAGTTCTGCGTAACGACACTGTTCCCTAAGAATTCAAAATTGTGATTAATGATCATAGAAAAAACAACAGGAGATTAATGAAAAGAGAGCAATAACATTCAAATTCTGCTACCTCCTTCGGCTTCCGACCCAACTCTTTGTTGGGTTTTCTGCCATCCCTGCATGATATGCCAGATTAATATAATTTATTAAGCAACATCAATAACCTAGGCAAACAGAAATATAGGAAAGAAAATATATGATTGAAATGATAAAAAGGACAACTAATTAAAAGAAAATAATGACAAAATAGTTGGAGATGATGGATAGTCTAGCTTCATATACTTCTCAGCTAAAAAGGAAAAACGAAAAAAACATAAACAGAAAAAAGCCTACCCCAACGATTCTCCTTTGATTTTTAGGAAGTAATTCCTTCTTAGCAACGTTCCCTATGAATTAACAAACGTATATGAAATTTGATTAATCATGAATGATCAAAAGAAGATAAATGAAGAGAGAGAGAGAGAGAGAGAAAACATGTGCAAATTCTACTACCTCATTCGGCTTCCGACCCAACTCTTCATTGGTCTTGCTGCAACAAATGCAAAGAAGTTAAATGCAAGAAGACTAAAACCAACTACAGCTAGAGGAATAAGAACAAGAATTCCTCAATCACTCACCCAATTGATTTCAATTTGCTACTCCTGGTAAACCGCATTGGCCCGAATAAGAAAAAAAGGAACTCCATTAAAGCTATACAAGCGCCTGACTGCGGCGAAATCAACGATTTATCATATGACTTATCATATAGAACGAGCATATGATCAACGTGGTGGGGGCTGGGTTGAGCTGTGGGGTTAGGACGCAGGGAAGAATATGCTGCATAGCAAGTTCTGGGTTAATTATCCGGCAGAATTTGGTAAATTTACCAGCAGCAGGTATATATGCACTTCAGCTTCATTATCACGAAGTAGGAGCATAAGCTGTAATACCCTCGCCTTTAATATTGTATTTTATGATTTAAGCTAAGTATTTTCGCACCATATCTGTGATGTTGCAGCAAGTATCGACGAATTATGTTAAGTCGGAATCATGGTCATTCATACTATATTAATTGTTGGGTGATATTGGGGGAATTCCATTTATGCTTGTTATAGTACTTAACGTACGTTAACCTATCTTCTTAACGTACGCTATGTATGTCGCCTTACGTACGTAACATCCATACGTTAACGTACGTAACGCGGGAGATCCACCAGCTGTCCGCCTTTCGGCGGGTGGGGCCGAGCGGGGGTAGGTGGTCGGGAGTCGATCGCGACAGCCAAGTCAATGGCTATTACGTACGTAATAGCTATATAGTTACGTACGTAACGAATTGCGTGTTTTTAGGCAGAAAGATCTGATGAAATTGGTTACATACGTAATGATCATAAGATTACGTACGTAAGGGCTATAACGTATGCTAACCACTTTCGTTAACGTACGTAATGCCGAGTTCAGATTATAAAAGTATGCCTTGCCATTCATTTCCTACTCGACCCTTTCAACCTCCCAACTGAGAAAAACGATTCCTTTCCCTTCCAACTCCGTTTCTAAGCCTTTCTAACTTGTGTTGGAGCTTCAACACTTGATTGGTGACTTGGAGAGTTAGAGATTGAGGTGTATCCCTTGAAGTGTTGGTGTGGTTCTTCATTTTTGAGGTTGGTCTTTCTTTAACTCATATCAATTCCATGCTTATGATGATGTTAGTAGATAAATACTTCACATAATGTTAGTTTAAACTAGTGTAAACATGATAAGTTAATTGAATCATGCTCAAACTAAGTGAAGATTAACATTGAGGGTATTAGTGTTATTTCTTGATGTAAATAACTTCATAATGCGATTGTGTTGATAATGATATACATAAAACCTGATGTATAACATGATAATCGGAAGTTGATTATAGTCTCAACACTAGGGACATGTTAGGGATGATATCCTTAATGATTAAAGGTGAGAAATGTTAAATTTGTCTTGAACATTCAATTGATTCTTGAAGGTAATATGGAACCATGATTTTTGGCCTCTAAAACCTTTGTAATAAAATTGTTGGAAAGATTATGTTAACCCTTTGAAGATGATCTTCGCTAGATGGGATGAAGTTACTTCAAAAATTTCAAGTATCCAATGATATAACTAGGCTCTTAATAAATTCTTCAAAAGTAAAACAATGGATGTTGATAGAAGAAAGTTGTAATCTTCATATATTCAAATTAATCGATTTCGTTAAAGGGTGTTAATCACTACATTAATAGGTTGATAATGTTCTTAAGAGGATTGTGTTGAATATGATGATACAAATGCGGTAGAGGAGTAGCCGAATACCATTTCATTAATCCGTGCGTGTTAAGAGACGTAAATTAAGATAATGTTCTTGGTTCACTAAAAACTTAAACTTATGTTTCATATAGTAATCAAGTTTTGAATGTAATCGTTGGTAAAATAATGAAGAACGTAATTAAACACAACTTATATCGTAATTGGAAGTGTCGATGATTTGAAAAGATATTTTTACGATATTACATTGATAATAAACTAGACATCAAGTATTTGACATTAATGTTAGAATATGTGAATGAACATGATAAACATATGATAATTTGTAATAACAACATTAAAGTGATCAATAGGATAATTGATTTATTCAAGTAAATTTACGAATATTATTTATGTAATAATACCGTTATCGTACGAATGTGTTGTTGAATGAATTACATTTCATTCAAGGTTGCTTGTTCACGTGAGTATTGTTAGACGAGGATACCATTCGTTTGACCATTCAAAGAAGGATTATTCATCTACGGAATTGAGGCAAGTTATCTTGCTTGGTTATAATGATGGTTGAATTCTTGTGATTATTATGCGTTTCGTGTGTATGAAATGTTCTGATAATCTATGATTCGTGATATGGTGATACCCTTGATCGTATTGTCGTGGTGTTGGGGATGATATACCCGAAATTACCGTCCTTGTTACCGTTAGTCCTTTTGAGTTTTGTTGACACTCCGGTGAGTTGTTCGATTCCTTGGTAAAAGTGTAATTCGTTGAGTTTCGTTGTCATGTTGTATCGTGACATCTCTGGAGTCATATCTGCGCACCGATTGGTTATGTGTAGGATTTTTAGCCGGGCACTTGATGATCATACGTGGATGTTTTCCGCATTTAGATCGTGCACACGAGACGTAGTTCGTGAGGCTAATTAGGTACATCGTCCCACGTATATTTTGGATTCCGTATACGGGGAGGACATGTGCACGGACACATTTCCGGATCATACGTACTGTGACGTCCGTCTTGAGCCATATTATATGGTCGTTCGTATATTTGGTTATGTTCGACAGTTGGGACTGATTGTTTATACGCCTTCGGGGTATATTCAGTAGTCGATGGTTTTCTTTGAGATCAGTATATATATATATACGAATTGTATAATGTCATGAGAATTATTATCATGTATAGCTTACCTTGTGGTTTGGGGCGAAATACTTGTATTTCAGGGCGAGGAAAGGGCAAGGCACAGGAGGAGCACATTGGCGACGGAGGGTTCTGAAGTATGCTATTTCGGGGCCCCCGAGTCTTTTGGTTGTTCGGTTATGTTTTATTATGACTTTCATTTTATTTTGTGTCGGATGAATGTACTAAAATTTGTTAGGTACTGCCCATCGTCATATGGTCTCTACCGAATTTGGATCCTGTGTATGTTTGCTCATATTAAAGACATGAATAACTCATACTCCACACCGGGGTTTTGATAAATATTGTGGTACGGTGCAACGTTGTCAGATTATAAATGTATATTGTGATATCGCCTGGTGGGTCCCGGTTGGGGTCCACGGCACTGTAATAGCCACTGTTTTTGGGCTGTTAGAGAAGATGGTATCAGAGATGTGTTTTTATTTTGAGTCATTGTAGAATCGAAATAGTATCAAGAAACCTTCGTGCCACGTGTAACCTGTGCAAGCGCCTGACCCGTCAAATACGGTATGTTCTCATGAACCATAATTTGATTACTGGCATGATATTGACAATGTATTGGTCTCCTTACTTATCTTGGCATCTTGCTAACATGAGGTAAAATTCATCTGTTTGAGGTGAACCTAAATTAATTATGTGATTGAAATTGTTTCGACTTGATGTTGATATGATATTGAGTGTGTAACACCTGTAGTGCCAGTGATTCTTTACAAACTGCTTTGTTGGATAGGAAATTTCCTGTTGCTATTAACTTAGCATGAATTATGATTGATAAATCGAACTGTACTTGTGACTTGATTCTTTCAGTATGGAAAGGAATCCGAGAGGCCGTGGCAGAGGGGGACGAGGCCGCGGAAGAGGCCGAATTCCGATACCACGAGCCAACAGACGCGCGAATGTGGAACAGAGTTCCATGGCGTGGATTCGCCTTCTAGGGACCAATCACACCACACCGGAGAGAATGCACGTGTCGATCCTTACACTGTGATGCAGGGCATGATGGCCCAAATGGGTCAGCTGATGGAAGCAATGCAGAGGAATACTACTGGTCAACAACAGGGGCAACAGCCTCCGCCTCTGGTGCCTGGCGGGATCGTGAGCCGGATTATTAGCGACATATCACGACAGCGACCTCCGACTTTTGAAGGCTCATCTGATCCTGCTGACATTGTACACTGTATAGAGCATTTCGAGAAACTGTTCGAGATGGTGGATGTAATATCCGTAATTTCGATTTCCGGTAATTTTCTTTTTTCGGCGTAAGTCCGTTTTGACGACTCGCTCATGACCGTTTCATCATTTCGAGAATGATTAATTCTGCACTTTTTGTCATCCGAGTTCGTTTCGGTATCGTTTTGCTGAGTTCCGAGCTTTTTAGACGCTTTTCTGCACATGAGTTCGATTCTTGCGAATCTCGTCCGAAACTGTTGTTTCGAGTTTCTCGTAAGTTCATTTAATGTTATTATTCTTGTTGCAAGCTTTGATTTGGTGTTTCGATCGCGTATCGTGATTTTTGGACGTTTTGGGCCATTTTCGTAATTTCCCAAAGTTTTGGGTAATTACTTCCGTTGTCGGATTCCGAGCCTTCGGGTGGTCGGAATTGTGTGTTCTCTTATCTCTTAGATTCGTCTTTGCGAGTACGTCGTAACCGTATCATCGATTCGTATTCAGGTTCGGGTTTCGGGGTCGTTCGGGCCGTCGGAGTTGGCCCCGGCCGACATGGCCGGGCAATGCAGGCCTGGCCGGGCAGTCGCCGAGTCACGGCCGGTAGTGATCGGCAACTTCTGGCCGAGTCACGGCCGGTAGTGATCGGCAGCTTCCGGCCGAGCAGCCGTGCCGTAGGGCCGCGGCACATCTTTGGCGGGGCCGCGGCACACTCTGTGGCATTTTTCGAAACCGATCAGACGGTGCCGCGGCACACGCCGGCTGAGCCGCGGCACACTGCCGACCGCTGGGAGCCATTTTTGGGCCTGTGCCGCGGCACACTCCCGCTGGGCCGCGGCACACTGTGTAACCTATTTAAGGCCCAGCAGACGTTTTTCTCGCCATTTTTCTCCTTCTTCCACTTCTCTTCCGCGGCTAGAGTTGTTCCTATCATGGAGAGATGTTGTTGGTCAACAAATCCATGAAGTTTTGGATTTCATATCATCAATCATCCATCCTATACCATACCTTGATCGAGCGAATCAGGTCAAATTTTCTAGAAATCTAATTTTGGGGATTTTGGGTATTTTGTTCGATTTCGTCCGTTTAATCCGATTTAACTTAAGATTGTGATGGATTGATGATTATTTGGATGTATTGTATCATTTCCCTTGTTAACCCATGGTTGGATCGTATCGATTCTTTATTTTGGTCGAGTTCTTGACCGACGCCTTGAAGGTGTCCGGTAAAATGTCATAGAGGGGTTTTCGGGCGTTCTACGATTATTCTTCCTCGTATATTGAATTTATGTTGTTAGGGTCGAATTCTTGTGAAGAACTCGAGTCGGGACCCTTCCGTTCATTGTCTTCCTCGGGGTCCGAGCTTCCCGGTCGAACCGTGTTCTTCGGAGCGTTTGGTAGCGGTTATTAAGGCAAGTATCTTATTATACGACTTGTATCTTGCGACTAGTAATTACGTATGATATGTATGACGATTTTACTTGCCTTCGTAAATATGTTCCGTTTGAGTTGGTTGTGTTTTCCGAAATTTGAAGGCTTTGTGATAATAGTGATATATTGGTATACGTGTTAGGCGTTGTGCCATTTGTGCAGGATTGCGATGTACATATGAGATGGTTGTACACGTGTTTGTTCAATGTATTGTGTACCGAATGTGTGTTATGTTGGTTAAGAGTCGTTGTGATGATCAGGATGTTTGTGTTGTTTGGTTTACATACTTGATTGTACATTTCGGTGTAATGTGGAATGGCTTGACATTTAATGATTATGAATTGTGTCGTGTCGATGTGTGTGTGTTCCAGGTAGGATCTGACGAGGCCTCTGGAGTTCGGTACATGATGTGTATGAACAAAGTGTGTGATCCAGGTAGGGTCTGACGAGGCCTCTGGAGTCCGGTACATGACGTGTACGGTGTTGTTGCCCAAAATATTTATCCGAAGATTAATACTGCTGGAAGACGGACAACAAACAACAATTGCGGGAGCACTTCCGAGAGAAGATAAATAATACAAGATTTGTCGGGTTTGTTAGGCCCGGGCTTGAATGCTCTCGCGAGATGTTATTAATACAAATATTCGTGGATACAAGTATTAATGAGAGAAATCTAAATACAATGAGTGTAAAAAGACTCTGTTAATCCGGCTCTTGAGCGAAGCTTGGTATTCTTCGTCCCCGCCGATAATCTGCTGGATGAGATAGGCCGGGAGAAGTAAGACCGAATGATAGCTGTTGCCAAGAGTTGGAGATTAGCCAAGTGCTGTATATTGTCTCTGTATTGTATGCTCAAATCGTGATATTGCAGAAGAAGTGGCCGAGAGCAGGGTGCCTTGTTTATATAGGGACAGCCGGGTCTTGTCCTTAGGCGGGCGATCGCCTTTCGGCCATTATAAAAATGTGCCGATCGCCCGCCGGCCAATATAATAATGTGCCGATCTCCTGGGCTGTCGGGCTAAAGTCCAAGGAAGATGCTGGCTGTCGGGCTTGTAACACCCCAATTCACAAATGGGACATTACACGCCGTAGAACCCTCTTGAGGTCTACCAGGCTAACACATGACACATAACCACAATGAAAACCCAAAAAGATGCACTCAAAAGTAAATAAGGCCGTGGCCTCGGCCAAAACATTTCAACGGAGTACATAAAACATAATGTAAATATCAATTCATTGCCCACGTAGGGGACTTAAACCAAGTTCAAGGATAAACAGTTTAACTCCAATACTCGACATATGCAATGACAAAACATAAAAATAAACATTACAGACTCGAGCCACTATCATCAAGCCATCCCATCCTTCGCGTGCGTGCCCCGTGCCTGCTCCTCAGCTCTCCCGGTACCTGAAATGCATAAGACGCATTTCCCCCATTTAAGGGGTTAGCATTCGAATAGATAGTGCAAGTACACAATTACACAACATTATATACAAAATACAGTTTTTACACAATCATCCCAAACGTCAGTCATTTGCCACATATATATTCCGGAATACTACATTGGCAATCACATCAATTTTCAATCATCACAATATTACAAATCACAACTGGTATCCCGTGGCCGTACCCCTTAGTATCGACCCCCAGACATCCCGTCGAACACTCCGGGTGGGATACCACTTCCGCGGCCGTACCCCTTAGTATCGACCCCCAGACATCCCGTCGGACACTCCGGGTGGAAGTTCAACCACAAACGGACCCCAGTCGACGTCCGCGGCCGTACGCCTTATTATCGTCAGCCAGACATCCCGTCGGACACTCCGGGTGGAAAGAACACAACTCACGCACCCAAAAATCACCATTCATCATTCATTTCGAAAATCACAATATACATAACGAAATGTAATACATGTACTTGCCTTAGATAACACGACGTGAAGGAAACGGCGAAAGGATGGGTTTCGGTCCGAACAATCTTCACAAATCTGGTCCTAACAACAATAGAGACTCAATCAACTACAATTCCACTGAGAAATCATGAATTAATCGATGTTCTATCCTAAGGGACAATCCGCCGAACACTATTGAGGCATAGAGTTCAAGTTCGATCAACGGATGTGAAAAACTTGGAATTTATCCGCTAAAGTTCTAGGAAAACATAACACCACGATTACCCAACAAATATTCATCATCAATTGTAGCAAAAACGAAAGGAAAATGAATTTTAGCCAAGAACCCTAAAATTAGGTATAATGACCAATTACCTCAATTTCAACGATGGAAAGGCGGAAGAAAGATGATTGATTCGTGTTGGAAAGTCCAATTCCGAGTTACAAGATGAAAAAAACAATATCTGGTTGGAATCGCCCAAAATCGCACTGAGGGAGCGGAGAGACGAGAGGAAGAGTGAAAAATGGGGTCAAAACCCGTGTCTGTCCTATATATCTGGATGTAACACGGCGCAACAAACGGTCCAAATAGCGCCGTGTTCAGCGCCGTGTTGCCGGTCACGGGCGACCCCTGTGCGACACGGCGCACTGACACGCGCAAAATGCCGCGGGTCTTGCGCCGTTTCTCGGACAAAGGCTCGACCCCACTGGCGACACGGCGCCTGAACACGGCGCAAAATGCCGCGGGTCTTGCGCCGTTTCTCGGATAGTGCTCGACCCCCTGGCGACACGGCGCCTGACACGGCGCAAAATGCCGCGGGTCTTGCGCCGTTTTGCTCAGTATGACAGACAACACGTGCAGAAAAAACGCTACCAAAAATGAAAAAGACGATCACCCAAAACACGATATGCCGACCCAACAGTCCGAGGAAAATACACACAACGAGAAACAATAACCAGTAACCCAAAACGGTCCGAGGTACACGATCAAAACCGAACAAGGAACAAATTCCCTAGACTGATAGGAAATTACAAAAACGGCCCAAACGTCCGTAAAATCACGATACAACGTCGGATTAACAATCCGAAACTCACAACATGCTCTACTCAACCATACGAACTCATGAAAATAGGAAAATGACGAAATAGAACGAGTTTAGCGACAATCGGATACACATGCGACAAATATAACTCAAGAAGGAATTTACGTAAAAACATCATCGAGACTCGTCCAAATAGAGAAACTCCAAGAACAAAATAGATTCAGAATTCCAAAACAGTGCCAAGCAAGTTGTCCGAAACGAAAATACACCAAAAATAGAAATTACTAAAAATAGAAAACGCGGATATTACATTATTCCCCCCCTAAAAATAAGTTTCGTCCCGAAACTTACAACACGAATAATTCGGGGTATCTCGACTTCATACTCTCCTCCGTTTCCCACGTGGCTTCCTCGGATCCATGCCGCGACCACTGCACTTTAACCAAAGGAATGGTTTTGTGCCTGAGTTGCTTCACCCGACGTTCTAAGATCTGAATCGGCCTCTCCTCGAAGGTAATGTCGGGCCCCAACTCGATCTCTCCAAAATCAATAATATGGCTAGGGTCCGGTACGTACTTCCTAAGTTGGTAAACATGAAATACGCTATGCACGTGGCTCAGGGACGGCGGCAAACCTAACCGATATGCAAGCTCTCCGACTCTCTCTAGGATCTCGAACGGCCCAATAAATCTCGGACTAAGTTTACCCTTACGACCGAAGCGGTAAACTCCCCGTGTCGGCGACACCTTAAGCAACACATGGTCTCCCACCTCAAACTCTAACGGCCGGCGACGTGTATCGGCATAAGGCTTCTGTCGGCTTTGGGCCATCACCAATCTATCGCGAATCAGAGCAATCTTCTCTCTCGTCTCAACTACCATATCAGGCTCGGTACCAATCAGCTCGGACGCATCATCCCAACACAACGGCGATCTGCACCTCCTCCCATATAATGCCTCGAATGGTGCCATCTTGATCGAGGCGTGCCAACTATTGTTGTACGTGAACTCGATCAATGGCAAGTGCGACTCCCAATCATCCTTCCAATCTAAAGCACAAGCTCGCAACATATCCTCTAGCGTCTCAGATCGTCCGCTCAGGCCCGTCTGTCTGAGGTGGTAGGATGTACTAAGTCTCGGCTCGGTTCCCAAGGCTCTATGAACAATTGCCAAAATGTGATATGAACCGGCCATCACGATCCGAAACAATACTCTTAGGGGTCCGTGTAACCTCACGATCTCCGCAATAAATACTCGTGCAAGTCTCTGGCCCCCAAGTGTCCTTAATACCGGAAAATGAGCCGATTTGGTTAGCCGATCGACAATGACCCAAATCATGTTCATCCCAGATCCGAGTCTTAGGCATACCGTAATGAAATCCATAGAAATATCCTCCCATTTCCACTCCGGATAGGAAGTGGTCGTAAAAGCCCCGGTCGCCGATGCTCGATCTTAACTCTTGTGAGTCAAACACCTCGACACAAACTCGCTAACGTCTGTCTTCAAATTACTCCACCAGTAGTTACTCCTCACATCCTTGTACATTTTACTCGTACCAGGATGTATGGAGTAAGGAGTGGTATGAGCTTCACTCAAGATCTTCTGTCTCAGCTCAACAACACTCGGTACGCATAGTCTGCCGCGAAATCTCAAAACTCCATCATCGTGAACCACAAATCCGGGGGCTTTCCCCTTCTTCACATCCTCCCTCAACTGGACCAAAACGGATCGTCATCTTGCTTCGCCTTGATATCATCGATCAAGGACGGCGATCTCCAACGCACATAATCGACTGAACTCTCGAACCCAAACCTCGATATCCCGACAAATAAAATCCCATTTGGATCCTACTCTGTGGTGTAAGTACCTCTAACATCTGCAACGCCATCGGCTTTCGGCTCAACGCATCGGCCACTACGTTAGCCTTACCCGGATGGTAAAGTATCTCGAGGTCGTAATC
This sequence comes from Orobanche coerulescens, assembly GCA_033398695.1. Classification (NCBI taxonomy): domain Eukaryota; kingdom Viridiplantae; phylum Streptophyta; class Magnoliopsida; order Lamiales; family Orobanchaceae; genus Orobanche; species Orobanche coerulescens. Next base: position 13,263 of record JAWKAU010000790.1, read on the forward strand.
TTTAATCAGTTCCAACCACCTACGCTGTCTCATATTCAATTCTTTCTGACTGAAGATATACTTCAAGCTCTTGTGATTCGTAAAAATCTTACAAGATGACCCATAAAGATAATGCCTCCAGATCTTTAAGGCGAAAACGGCCGCAGCTAACTCCAAATCGTGCGTGGGATAATTCACCTCGTAAGGTTTCAACTGGCGGGACGCATAAGCAATGACTCTATCTCTCTGCATCAAAACACATCCGAGCCCGAGGCCCGAAGCATCACTATATACCACAAAATCTTCGTTCCCCTGAGGCAATGCTAACACGGGTGCGGTAGTTAATCGTCTCTTCAGCTCGTCAAAACTACTCTGTCTGTCTGCGGACCACTCGAATTTCTGAGTCTTCTGAAGCAACTGAGTGAGCGGTTTAGCAATCTTAGAAAATCCCTCAACAAATCGACGGTAATAGCCGGCAAGGCCCAGAAAACTCCTCACCTCCTTCACATTCTTAGGCGGCTCCCAAGCCATCACTGCCTCTATCTTCTGCGGATCTACCCGAACTCCCTCTGCATAAATCACATGCCCGAGGAACATCACTTCCTCGAGCCAAAACTCACACTTAGAGAACTTCGCATACAACTGCTCGGCTCTCAAAATGTCTAATACAATCCGTAGATGTAAGGCGTGCTCCTCCCGACTCCGTGAATAGATATGGATGTCATCGATAAAGACGACTACGAATTTGTCCAGATACTCAATAAAAACTTTGTTCATCAACTGCATGAACACTGCTGGGGCATTGGTTAGCCCGAAAGGCATAACCACAAACTCGTAATGTCCATATCTCGTCCGAAAGGCAGCTTTCGGTATATCACTGTCCCGAATCCTCAACTGGTAGTAGCCCGATCGCAAGTCAATCTTGAAGACTGCCGCCCCTGCCGATCAAACAAGTCGTCAATCCGGGGCAAAGGGTATTTATTTTTGATGGTCAACTTGTTTAATTCTCGATAATCGATGCATAAACGAAGCGACCCATCCTTCTTCTTAACAAAAAGTACAGGCGCACCCCAAGGCGATGCGCTCGGTCGAATATACCATTTATCTAACAACTCTCCCAACTGATTCTTCAACTCTAGCATCTCCGACGGCGCCATACGGTACGGTGCTCGAGAAATAGGGGCCGCATTCGGCTCAAGATCAATAGGAAACTCCACCTCCCGAAACGGTGGTAATCCCGGCAAGTCATCCGGAAATACATCGGGATACTCGCTAACAACTGGAATCGACGATATGTCAACCCCACCATGTTTCGCCTGCAGAGCGAAACACGATGCCGACACAACCACGGTTCGAAGTTTCATCGCCTTCAAGGCGCTAATCACACTCCCCGATTTACCCGGCTTACAACCGACGAGAGTATGCTCGGTGCCGTCCTCGGCAACTATCGAGATGGTACGAGTCCGATAGTTCATGATAGCACCGTGACGATCCAACCAATCGTCCCCGAGGATCAAATCCTCACCCTTAAGGTCTATAACAATGAGATTCGAGGGCCAATCCCGGCTCCCGATCCTCACTGGGCAATCCCTAACTTCCCGGTCCCCAACCATACGATCCCCGCTGGGTGTACCCACTACAAACGGCTCACACTCAAACAAGCAGTCAAAACCAATACGACTCACACAATCCGAAGCAATAAAGGAATGGGTAGCACCCGAATCAAAAAGCACTGAAACTGGATGAGTAAGGATCTGAGTGGTACCTGACGCCACTGGAACATCCTCTGTATGCCTCATCTGATACAATCGGGGGTGAACTGAACCCAAACTCGACGCTGTACGGTGATCCGGCTGACCCCGACCCCTACCACGGCCCGAACCCTGCGGAACATGAGTAACTGGAACGCTGTGCTCCCTCTGATCGTCGGTAGTAGTCGGGACTCTAACGGCCCTGGTGGCCCTCTCACAATGAGCCACCCGATGCCCGGTCTGCCCGCAAGTAAAACAAATAACTAGAGGAAAAGGGCAATCCTTCATCAAATGCTCATATTGGTTGCAGTTAAAACAAACCACCGCCACCGAAGCAGCTGGGTGAGCGATTACCACGAGATCCCGACTGCTGAACGGTCTTTTCCGGGTGTAGGAAGCGAGCGAGACCTCGCCCGACCACCTTTACTGCGAGAACCCGCCGGTGGTCTTACGCTTCTTAGCTTCAAACCGACTCGATTCCGGACAGCCATCTCGATCGCCAGAGCGCGATCCTGGTATTCCTTCAAGGTGGCACACATGAGCGGTGCCATACTCTGCCTGATATGCGGCTTCATGCGCATATTAAAGTAACGGATTTTGTCAGCCTCCGTCCTCACCTGATCTCTCACAAAACCCAACTGCTGATTGTAGGAAATAATGGCCTGAGAAATCGGCACATCCTGAGGTGTAGCGGTGAAAAACTCCACAGTCTGCGCTCCTTAGCGCGATGGACAATATTCGCTTCCATAGCAGCCACTGAACTCCTCCCAAGTGGCCCGACGATCTCTGGCGCAACGGCCTCCCACCACTCCAGCCTTCCTTATCCGGGAGGTGCTGGCAATATGTACCCTCCTGTCTTCGGGACAAGCTACGGCATCAAAGGTCCTGGACAACTGAAAGAGCCAATTCTCCCAACCGAGGGAGTCAGAAGATCCGGAGAAACGAGGAGGGTGCATCTTAGTCACCGTCTGAAGCCACTTACTAGCTTCCTCTTCAGGTGTCGGGGGCGGATTCTGGTGTCCACCCTGAGCTATCTGAGCAAGTTGGGCTACTAACTGCTGAAGTACGGCAGTAGCCCCGGCGTCGGCATTATTACCCGACGGCACTGAGTGAGAGGCTGAGTCTGCAGAGGACTGAGAAAGTGAGCCCTCTTCATTATCAGCACCCCGACCACGGCCTCGGCCGCGTCCCCTAGCTGGTCTACCACGACCTCTCAACATACTGAAGAAAATACAAAAAGAACAAGATCAGAAAGATTCACAATTTACAAGGTTGGTAATCATAATTCTCAATTCCGAACAACGCAAGAAAACGAATACAGAATATAAGAGTTTGAGAAGACTTACAGCCACAGGTCGCACGAAAAGACGGTAGCATGATGATATTAGGCTCAACGACTGACTCTAATGACGCAACTAACAGACCCAAAAATTAACCGACAGCCTAGGTATTCAAAACCTAATCTCCGATACCATAAATGTAACACCCCAATTCACAAATGGGACATTACACGCCGTAGAACCCTCTTGAGGTCTACCAGGCTAACACATGACACATAACCACAATGAAAACCCCAAAAGATGCACTCAAAAGTAAATAAGGCCGTGGCCTCGGCCAAAACATTTCAACGAGTACATAAAACATAATGTAAATATCAATTCATTGCCCACGCAGTGACTTAAACCAAGTTCAAGGATAAACAGTTTAACTCAATACTCGACATATGCAATGACAAAACATAAAAATAAACATTACTGGACTCGAGCCACTATCATCAAGCCATCCCATCCTTCGCGTGCGTGCCAGTACTGCTCCTCATCTATCCTGCACGAAATGCATAAGACGCATTTCCCCCATTTAAGGGGTTAGCATTCGAATAGCTAGTGCAAGTACACAATTACACAACATTATATACAAAATACAGTTTTTACACAATCATCCCAAACGTCAGTCATTTGCCACATATATATTCCGGAATACTACATTGGCAATCACATCAATTTTCAATCATCACGATATCACAAATCACAACTGGTATCCCGTGGCCGTACCCCTTAGTATCGACCCCCAGACATCCCGTCGAACACTCCGGGTGGGATACCACTTCCGCGGCCATACCCCTTAGTATCGACCCCCAGACATCCCGTCGGACACTCCGGGTGGAAGTTCAAGCACACACGCACCCAAGTCCACTTCCGCGGCCGTACCCCTTAGTATCGACCCCCAGACATCCCGTCGGACAGTCCGGGTGGAAAGAACACAACTCACGCACCCAAAAATCACCATTAATCATTCATTTCGAAAATCACAATATACATAACGAAATGTAATACATGTACTTGCCTTAGATAACACGACGTGAAGGAAACGGCGAAAGGAAGGGTTTCGGTCCGAACAATCTTCACAAATCTGGTCCTAACAACAATAGAGACTCAATCAACTACAATTCCACTGAGAAATCATGAATTAATCGATGTTCTATCCTAAGGGACAATCCGCCGAAAAAAAACAATATCTGGTTGGAATCGCCCAAAATCGCACTGAGGGAGCGGAGAGACGAGAGGAAGGGTGAAAAATGGGGTCAAAACCCGTGTCTGTCCTATATATACTGGACAGAACACGGCGCAACAAACGGTCCAAATAGCGCCGTGTTCAGCGCCGTGTTCTTGAGTCACGGCGACCCCTGTGCGACACGGCGCACAGACACGGCGCAAAATGCCGCGGGTCTTGCGCCGTTTCTCGGACAGTGCTCGACCCCCTGGGCGACACGGCGCACAGACACGGCGCAAAATGCCGCGGGTCTTGCGCCGTTTCTCGGACAGTGCTCGACCCCCTGGGCGACACGGCGCACAGACACGGCGCAAAATGCCGCGGGTCTTGCGCCGTTTTGCTCAGGTATGACAGACGTGCAGACAGAAAACAACGCTACCTAAAAGGAAATAGACGATCACCCAAAACCACGATATGCCGACCCAACGGTCAGGAAAATACACACAACGAGAAACAATAACCGGAACCCAAAAGCGGTCAGGTACACGATCAAAACCGAACAAGGAACAAATTCCCTAAACTTATAGGAAATTACAAAAATGGCCCAAACGTCCGTAAAATCACGATACAACGTCGGATTAACAATCCGAAACTCACAACATGCTCTACTCAACCATACGAACTCATGAAAATAGGAAAATGACGAAATCGAATGAGTTTAGCGACAATCGGATACACATGCGACAAATATAACTCAAGAAGGAATTTACGTAAAAACATCATCGAGACTCGTCCAAATGGAGAAACTCCAAGAACAAAATAGATTCAGAATTCCAAAACAGTGCCAAGCGAGTTGTCCGAAACGAAAATACACCAAAAATAGAAATTACTAAAAATAGAAAACGCGGATATTACAGGGCTAAAGTCCAAAGCTGTGACTGGCGCCAGCTGGGAGGTCCAATTAGGAGCCATCACGTGTCCGGAATCAGTCAACATGTGGCCCTACTGACAAGCTTTCGGCGGCTTGTCGGCTGGTGGAGAGATTCTGCCAGGCTGTGGTCAATGGCCCGAGATTCGCGGATCTTGTCTCGGCCCTTGCACGTGGTGCCAGTCTTGAGGCTCGGCCTTCGCCGACTGGATGGCCATCGGTGGTGATCGACATGAGGCGGTCGTCCCTGGATGGTCATCGGAGGTCGCCATTGGCCAGTTGTCGAGGGTCGGCATCGGTCGGTCACCAAGTGTAGGTCGGCAAGATGCCGAGAGAGGATCGCCCGCTCGTCGGTCGCCAGGAGTCGGTCGGCCGAATCACGAGAGGATCGTCCATTAGTAGATCGCCGGGTCGGTCGCCGAGTATCGAGAGGCGATCGTATCGAGGTTGATCGCTCGATCTGGACTTGTCCTGGGGCCTTGATTGCTTGATCTAGCATGTCCATTGGGTTAAGGCTCGATCGCCTGGTCGGTGATTAGCACTCTGCCTTGGACGATCGCGGTGACTTCGGTCGCCGACCTCCGAGGCGATCGCCGGTCGGAAGGTGTTAATTCTTGACACAACAATTGCCCCCCAGCTTGCTCCTGTGTTGAAGACATGGGGCGAGGTGGTTCTTGCTGGTGATCGTGTTCGGATGAGGACGGGCGATCTGAGCTGACTTAGGATTCGGACTTGGGCTATCATGGTCGATTGGCTAGCTATCTTTCGGTCTTGTACCTGCAAAAACAACATTGGCCGATCCCCCTCGGAAACTTGGTGGTTTCGCTTGTTTGAGGAATCGTGCACAGTCACAGAGATCGATGGACCGACTCCATGACCGTGTCTTGGTGCGCGAAGACATTAAGTGTCCCGTGACTCACTTTATTATGAGGGTCCTCTGTGAGGCTGCGCCTCGCCTCGTATTTAAACGAAGGGCGTGCGGTCTCGGTCTAGAGGAGTCCTTGCGCGGGGCAGCGTCAGATGAATCAACTCCACGCCCGCGGCTTGTTAGCTCTGCTTCCACCTCGGCCAGCCATGGAGATGGCTGACCTCGGCAGTGTGCGTTGAGACGGGGTTGTGGCATGTGTCCACCGATTAATGTTGGAGAGCCCTCGGACTACGCCGGCCTCGTATTTAAACGAAGGGCGGGAGATCTCGGCGAAAGGGACCTTGCATGGCAGCGGCCCGGTTCGATCATTGCGGGGCCATGGCTTTATGATGTGCGGTGGAGGCGATCTTATGCCTTAGTCCGTCATGTTATATCTTGGATTGTAGATGGCGATCGTGTCGCCGGGTTCTTGATGATGTAGCGTGATGATCGGCGATCGGCGGAAGATCGCGATCGTCACTCGGCGGCCGATCGCTTTATTCGTAGGTCGATATCGGCGATCGGGCGGGAGATCGTCATCCGGCGCCGATCGCGCTGCTCACGAGCTAAGAAGGAACCTTTGCACGGCGGAAAATCTGCGGCTCTAGCCGGAAGGCTGCGTAGGTTGTAGGTTGGTTCTTCGTGAGATGCTGAACATAGGCGAAAAACCACGAAATCCTCCTAGGACCGCGTAGAGGCGGTCTCATCGCTTACGGGCTCGCCGTTGAGGATGATCCGTCTACCCGGTCGATGTAGTCCGAGTCGGACTCTTCTTCTCCCTTGATTCGCATCATGCGGCGACCTTAGTCGGACGACTCACAGTGGCGAAGTGTTCCGTGAAGACGTCGCCCGGCTCGTTAAAGGCGATGGACCGAGGTGGCAATGAGCCGTACTGCACCGGTGGCGAGGTCGTCTAGTGTCAGAGGGAACATTCGGCACCGGGTCGCGTCCGATGCCCCACACCCGGTCATGTAGATGTTGAACTTCCTTAGGTGCGTCTGGGGGTCCGATCGCCCCTCGTACATGGGTGTTTGCGGGGGAGCGATCCTGTGCTGCACGGGGGCGAGCTCGATGTCGATCGCGAGCGGCTCGCTCGGCTCGGCGATCGTCTTCACGGCGCCTGCCCCGGATTGCAGGAGCGCCTTCACGTCGTCGATCTGACGTTGCATTGCGGCAATCGCCGCGGCTCGGCTGCTTGCGGATCGGATTTGGGAGCGGGGGCCGAGGCGATCGTGTACCGACCTCCGGACTCCGCTGCTGCCGACCTCGGGAATTTGACGAGCGGGAGCCAGGCGGCTGGATCGCCTTGTGGGAGCCGGGTAGGCCGAGCTCCTGGTGAGGGACTCAAATTCCGTCGTCTCGTAGCTGGGACCGGGTGCCCGGCCGCTGTGTCGGAGTCACCGCCCGAGCGATCGAGACGAGGCGTGCCCAGTGCTGAGCGCCTCTTCTTGCGGGCGAGAGCCTCCTGGCGCTCGCTCGGCCAGTAATGCCTTGAGCTTCCGCTTGGACTTCCGGCGGGAGACCGAGGGAGTGATAGCAGGAGGCGCGTCGAGAGCACTCCGTCGTTCCTGAAGGGCGGCTATGGCCTCTTCGATCTGTTCATTGGTTCGGAACTGATCGAGCGAGAGGCTCGGGCCGCCGTCCCGGGATGGGATCGAGCGTCTCTGACCGCGGCGGCTGCCTTCCACCCTCGGCTGCGGCTCGGGCCCAGGGACGGAGCAGTGCAGCCGGGCAGTCGGCGGCTTTCTTCGGACGGAGGCGGAAGACATGATTTACGAAGGATTTCTTTGAAGTGCGGTGAGTGTCACTTCAAGTATACGCCAGAACAGTGAGTGTTCTTCGGGACGGTAGGTATAAAAATTCGAGGGTTGGAGCCCCTTCCTCTAGCGCCAATTGTTGTTGCCCAAAATATTTATCCGAAGATTAATACTGCTGGAAGACGGACAACAAACAACAATTGCGGGAGCACTTCCGAGAGAAGATAAATAATACAAGATTTGCCGGGTTTGTTAGGCCCGGGCTTGAATGCTCTCGCGAGATGTTATTAATACAAATATTCGTGGATACAAGTATTAATGAGAGAAATCTAAATACAATGAGTGTAAAAAGACTCTGTTAATCCGGCTCTTGAGCGAAGCTTGGTGTTCTTCGTCCCCGCCGATAATCTGCTGGATGAGATAGGCCGGGAGAAGTAAGACCGAATGATAGCTGTTGCCAAGAGTTGGAGATTAGCCAAGTGCTGTATATTGTCTCTGTATTGTATGCTCAAATCGTGATATTGCAGAAGAAGTGGCCGAGAGCAGGGTGCCTTGTTTATATAGGGACAGCCGGGTCTTGTCCTTAGGCGGGCGATCGCCTTTCGGCCATTATAAAAATGTGCCGATCGCCCACCGGCCAATATAATAATGTGCCGATCTCCTGGGCTGTCGGGCTAAAGTCTAAGGAAGATGCTGGCTGTCGGGCTAAAGTCCAAAGCTGTGACTTGCGCCAGCTGGGCGGTCCAATTAGGAGCCATCACGTGTCCGGAATCAGTCAACATGTGGCCCTACTGACAAGCTTTCGGCGGCTTGTCGGCTGGTGGAGAGATTCTGCCAGGCTGTGGTCAATGGCCCGAGATTCGCGGATCTTGTCTCGGCCCTTGCACGTGGTGCCAGTCTTGAGGCTCTGCCTTCGCCGACTGGATGGCCATCGGTGGTGATCGACATGAGGCGGTCGTCCCTGGATGGTCATCGGAGGTCGCCATTGGCCAGTTGTCGAGGGTCAGCATCGGTCGGTCACCAAGTGTAGGTCGGCAAGATGCCGAGAGAGGATCGCCCGCTCGTTGGTCGCCAGGAGTCGGCCCGAATACGAGAGGATCGTCCATTAGTAGATCGCCAGGGTCGGTCGCCGAGTATCGAGAGGCGATCGTATACGAGGTTGATCGCTCGATCTGGGACTTGTCCTGGGGCCTTGATTGCTTGATCTAGCATGTCCATTGGGTTAAGGCTCGATCGCACAGTTGATCGGCAGACACTGCCTTGGGACGATCAGCGGTGACTCGGTCGCCCGACCTCCGAGGCGATCGCCGGTCGGAAGGTGTTAATTCTTGACACAACAATTGCCCCTGACTTGCTCTGTGTTGAAGACATGGGGCGAGGTGGTTCTTCTTATTGATCGTGTTCGGATGAGTACGGGCGTCCCGGTGACTTAGGATTCGGACTTGGGCTATCATGGTCGATTGGCTAGCTATCTTTCGGTCTTGTACCTGCAAAAACAACATTGGCCGATCCCCCTCGAAAACTTGGTGGTTTCGCTTGTTTGAGGAATCGTGCACAGTCGCAGAGATCGATGGACCGACTCCATGACCGTGTCTTGGTGCGTGAAGACATTGAGTGTCCTGTGACTCACTTTATTATGAGGGTCCTCTGTTAGGCTGCGCCTCGCCTCGTATTTAAACGAAGGGCGTGCGGTCTCGATCTAGAGGAGTCCTTGCGCGGGGCAGCGTCGGATGAATCAACTCCACGCCCGCGGCTTGTTATCTCTGCTTCCACCTCGGCCAGCCATGGAGATGGCCGACCTCGACGGTGTACGTTGAGACGGGGGTTGTGGCATGTGTCCACTGATTAATGTTGGAGAGCCCTCAGACTACGCCGGCCTCGTATTTAAACGAAGGGCGGGCGATCTCGGCCGAAAGGGACCTTGCATGGCAGGCGGCCGGTTCCATCATTGCCGGGGCCATGGCTTTATGATGTGCGGTGGAGGCGATCTTATGCCTTAGTCCGTCATGTTATATCTTTGGATTGTAGATGGCGATCGTGTCCGCCGGTTTGCTGATGATCTAGCGAGAAGATCGCCGATCGACCGGAAGACTGGCGATCGTCACTCGGCAGCCGATCGCTTTATTCGTAGGTCGATATCGGCGATCGGGCGGGAGATCGTCATCCGGGCGCCGATCGCGCTGCTCACAGGCTAAGAAGGAACCTTTGCCTGGCCAGAAAATCTGCGGCTCTAGCCCGGAAGGCTGCGTAGGTTGTAGGTTGGTTCTTCGTGAGATGCCTGAACATAGGCGAAAAACCCTGAAATCCTCCTAGGACCGCGTAGAGGGCGGTCTCATCGCTTACGGGCTCGCCGTTGAGGATGATCCCGTCTACCCGGTCGATGTAGTCCGAGTCGGACTCTTCTTCTCCCTGCTTGATTCGCATCATGCGGCGACCTTGAGTCGGACGACTCACAGTGGCGAAGTGTTCCGTGAAGACGTGCGCCCGGCTCGTTAAAGGAGCCGATGGACCGAGGTGGCAATGAGGTGTACCACCGGTGGGCGAGGTCGTCTAGTGTCGGAGGAACATTCGGCGCACCGGTCGCGTCCGATGCCCCACACCCGGTCATGTAGATGTTGAACTTCCTTAGGTGCGTCACGGGGTCCGATCGCCCCTCGTACATGGGTGTTTGCGGGGGCGATCTGTCTTTGCACGGGCGAGCTCGATGTCGATCGCGAGCGGCTCGCTCGGCTCGGCGATCGTCTTCACGGCGCCTGCCCCGGATTGCAGGAGCGCCTTCACGTCGTCGATCTGACGTTGCATTGCGGCAATCGCCGCGGCTCGGCTGCTTGCGGATCGGATTTGGGAGCGGGGGCCGAGGCGATCGTGTACCGACCTCCGGACTCATTCTTGCCCGACCTCGGGAATTTGACGAGCGGGAGCCAGGCGGCTGGATCGCCTTGTGGGAGCCGGGTAGGCCGAGCTCCTGGTGAGGGACTCAAATTCCGTCGTCTCGTAGCTGGGGCCGGACTGCCCCGGTCGCCAGGTCGGGTCACTGCCCAGGCGATCGAAGACAGACGTGCCCCGGCTGCCGAGCGCCTCTTCTTGCGGGCGAGAGCCTCCTGGCGCTCGCTCGGCCAGTAATGCCTTGAGCTTCCGCTTGGACTTCCGGCGGGAGGCAGGAGTGATAGCGGAGGCGCGTCGAGAGCACTCCGTCGTTCTGAAGGCGGCTATGGCCTCTTCGATCTGTTCATTGGTTGGGCCGATCGAGCGAGAGGCTCGGGCCGCCGTCCGGGACGGATCGAGCGTCTCGACCGCGGCGGCGCCTTCCACCCTCGGATGCGGCTCGGGCCCAGGGCCAGGCAGAAGTGCAGCCGGTGTCGGCGCTTTCTTGACGCGGAGCGGAAGACATGATTTCGAAGGATTTCTTTGAAGTGCGGTGAGTGTCACTTCAAGTATCTGCCAGAAACAGTGAGTGTTCTTCGGGACGGTAGGTATAAAAATTCGAGGTTGGAGCCCCTTCCTCTAGCGCCAATTGTTGTTGCCCAAAATATTTATCCGAAGATTAATACTGTGGAAGACGGACAACAAACAACAATTGCGGGAGCACTTCCGAGAGAAGATAAATAATACAAGATTTGCCGGGTTTGTTAGGCGGGCTTGAATGCTCTCGCGAGATGTTATTAATACAAATATTCGTGGATACAAGTATTAATGAGAGAAATCTAAATACAATGAGTGTAAAAGACTGCATTAATCCGGCTCTTGAGCGAAGCTTGGTGTTCTTCGTCCCCGATAATGTCTTTGGATGAGATAGTAGGAGAAGTAAGACCGAATGATAGCTGTTGCCAAGAGTTGGAGATTAGCCAAGTGCTGTATATTGTCTCTGTATTGTATGCTCAAATCGTGATATTGCAGAAGCAGTGGCCGAGAGCAGGGTGCCTTGTTTATATAGGGACAGCCGGGTCTTGTCCTTAGGCGGGCGATCGCCTTTCGGCCATTATAAAAATGTGCCGATCGCCCGCCGGCCAATATAATAATGTGCCGATCTCCTGGGCTGTCGGGCTAAAGTCCAAGGAAGATGCTGGCTGTCGGGCTAAAGTCCAAAGCTGTGACTGGCGCCAGCTGGGCGGTCCAATTAGGAGCCATCACGTGTCCGGAATCAGTCAACATGTGGCCCTACTGACAAGCTTTCGGCGGCTTGTCGGCTGGTGGAGAGATTCTGCCAGGCTGTGGTCAATGGCCCGAGATTCGCGGATCTTGTCTCGGCCCTTGCACGTGGTGCCAGTCTTGAGGCTCGGCCTTCGCCGACTGGATGGCCATCGGTGGTGATCGACATGAGGCGGTCGTCCCTGGATGGTCATCGGAGGTCGCCATTGGCCGGTTGTCGAGTCGGCATCGGTCGGTCACCAAGTGTAGGTCGGCAAGATGCCGAGAGAGGATCGCCCGCTCTTGGTCGCCGAGTCGGTCGGAATCCGAGAGGATCGTCCATTAGTAGATCGCCGGTCGGTCGCCGAGTATCGAGAGGCGATCGTATACGAGGTTGATCGCTCGTCTGGGACTTGTCCTGGGGCCTTGATTGCTGATCTAGCATGTCCGCTGGGTTAAGGCTCGGTCGCCTGGTCGCTGATCAGCAGACCTGCCTTGGACGATCGGCAGTGACTCGGTCGCCCGACCTCCGAGGCGATCGCCGGTCGGAAGGTGTTAATTCTTGACACAACAATTGCCCCCCAACTTGCTCCTGTGTTGAAGACATGGGGCGAGGTGGTTCTTGCTGGTGATCGTGTTCGGATGAGTACGGGCGATCTGAGCTGACTTAGGATTCGGACTTGGGCTATCATGGTCGATTGGCTAGCTATCTTTCGGTCTTGTACCTGCAAAAACAACATTGGCCGATCCCCCTCGAAAACTTGGTGGTTTCGCTTGTTTGAGGAATCGTGCACAGTCGCAGAGATCGATGGACCGACTCCATGACCGTGTCTTGGTGCGCGAAGACATTGAGTGTCCCGTGACTCACTTTATTATGAGGGTCCTCTGTTAGGCTGCGCCTCGCCTCGTATTTAAACGAAGGGCGTGCGGTCTCGGTCTAGAGGAGTCCTTGCGCGGGGCAGCGTCGGATGAATCAACTCCACGCCCGCGGCTTGTTAGCTCTGCTTCCACCTCGGCCAGCCATGGAGATGGCCGACCTCGGCAGTGTACGTTGAGGCGGGGTTGTGGCATGTGTCCACTTAATGTTGGAGAGCCCTCGGACTACGCCGGCCTCGTATTTAAACGAAGGGCGGGCGATCTCGGCCGAAAGGACCTTGCATGGCAGCGGCCGGTTCCATCATCGCCAGGGCCATGGCTTTATGATGTGCGGTGGAGGCGATCTTATGCCTTAGTCCGTCATGTTATATGCTGGATTGTAGATGGCGATCGTGTCCGCCGGGTTGCTGATGATGTAGCGTGATGATCGGCGATCGGCCGGAAGACTGGCGATCGTCACTCGGCAGCCGATCGCTTTATTCGTAGGTCGATATCGGCGATCGGGCGGGAGATCGTCATCCGGGCGCCGATCGCGCTGCTCACAGGCTAAGAAGGAACCTTTGCCTGGCCAGAAAATCTGCGGCTCTAGCCCGGAAGGCTGCGTAGGTTGTAGGTTGGTTCTTCGTGAGATGCCTGAACATAGGCGAAAAACCCTGAAATCCTCCTAGGACCGCGTAGAGGGCGGTCTCATCGCTTACGGGCTCGCCGTTGAGGATGATCCCGTCTACCCGGTCGATGTAGTCCGAGTCGGACTCTTCTTCTCCCTGCTTGATTCGCATCATGCGAAGGCGACCTTCAGGCCGGACGACTCTGGTGGCGAAGTGTTCCGTGAAGACGTGCGCCAGCTCGTTAAAGGAGCCAATGGACCGAGGTGGCAATGAGGTGTACCACCGGTGGGCGAGGTCGTCTAGTGTCAGAGGGAACATTCGGCACCGGGTCGCGTCCGATGCCCCACACCCGGTCATGTAGATGTTGAACTTCCTTAGGTGCGTCTGGGGGTCCGATCGCCCCTCGTACATGGGTGTTTGCGGGGGAGCGATCCTGTGCTGCACGGGGGCGAGCTCGATGTCGATCGCGAGCGGCTCGCTCGGCTCGGCGATCGTCTTCACGGCGCCTGCCCCGGATTGCAGGAGCGCCTTCACGTCGTCGATCTGACGTTGCATTGCGGCAATCGCCGCGGCTCGGCTGCTTGCGGATCGGATTTGGGAGCGGGGGCCGAGGCGATCGTGTACCGACCTCCGGACTCCGCTGCTGCCGACCTCGAGAATTTGACGAGCGGGAGCCAGGCGGCTGGATCGCCTTGTGGGAGCCGGGTAGGCCGAGCTCCTGGTGAGGGACTCAAATTCCGTCGTCTCGTAGCTGGGACCGGACTGCCCCGGTCTCCAGGTCGGGTCACTGCCCAGGCGATCGAAGACAGACGTGCCCCGGCTGCCGAGCGCCTCTTCTTGCGGGCGAGAGCCTCCTGGCGCTCGCTCGGCCAGTAATGCCTTGAGCTTCCGCTTGGACTTCCGGCGGGAGGCAGGAGTGATAGCGAGGCGCGTCGAGCACTCCGTCATTCTGAAGCGGCTATGGCCTCTTGATCTATTCATTGGTTGGGCCCGATCGGCGAGAGGCTCGGGCCGCCGTCCGGGACGGATCGGCGTCTCGGCCGCGGCGTGCCTTCCACCCTCGGGCTGCGGCTCGGGTAGAGACAGGACGAAGTGCAGTGGCCGGGCTGGTGGCTTTCTTCGACGCGGAGGCAGCAGACATGATTTCTCAAGGATTTCTTTGAAGTGCAGTGAGTGTCACTTCAAGTATCTGCCCCGAGAACAGTGAGTGTTCTTCGGGACGGTAGGTATAAAAATTCGAGGGTTGGAGCCCCTTCCTCTAGCGCCAATTGTTGTTGCCCAAAATATTTATCCGAAGATTAATACTGCTGGAAGACGGACAACAAACAACAATTGCGGGAGCACTTCCGAGAGAAGATAAATAATACAAGATTTGCCGGGTTTGTTAGGCCCGGGCTTGAATGCTCTCGCGAGATGTTATTAATACAAATATTCGTGGATACAAGTATTAATGAGAGAAATCTAAATACAATGAGTGTAAAAAGACTCTATTAATCCGGCTCTTGAGCGAAGCTTGGTGTTCTTCGTCCCACGATAATCTGCTTTGGATGAGATAGAAGGGAGAAGTAAGACCGAATGATAGCTGTTGCCAAGAGTTGGAGATTAGCCAAGTGCTGTATATTGTCTCTGTATTGTATGCTCAAATCGTGATATTGCAGAAGAAGTGGCCGAGAGCAGGGTGCCTTGTTTATATAGGGACAGCCGGGTCTTGTCCTTAGGCGGGCGATCGCCTTTCGGCCATTATAAAAATGTGCCGATCGCCCGCCGGCCAATATAATAATGTGCCGATCTTATGGGCTGTCGGGCTAAAGTCCAAGGAAGATGCTGGCTGTCGGGCTAAAGTCCAAAGCTGTGACTGGCGCCAGCTGGGCGGTGCAATTAGGAGCCATCACGTGTCCGGAATCAGTCAACATGTGGCCCTACTGACAAGCTTTCGGCGGCTTGTCGGCTGGTGGAGAGATTCTGCTAGGCTGTGGTCAATGGCCCGAGATTCGCGGATCTTGTCTCGGCCCTTGCACGTGGTGCCAGTCTTGAGGCTCGGCCTTCGCCGACTGGATGGCCATCGGTGGTGATCGACATGAGGCGGTCGTCCCTGGATGGTCATCGGAGGTCGCTATTGGCCAGTTGTCGAGGGTCGGCATCGGTCGGTCACCAAGTGTAGATCGGCAAGATGTCGAGAGAGGATCGCCCGCTCGTCGGTCGCCAGGAGTCGGTCGCTGAATACCGAGAGGGGATCGTCCATTAGTAGATCGCCAGGGGTCGGTCGCCGAGTATCGAGAGGCGATCGTATCTGAGGTTGATCGCTCGATATCGGGACTTGTCCTGGGGCCTTGATTGCTTGATCTAGCATGTCCGCTGGGTTAAGGCTCGGTCGCCTGGTCGCTGATCGGCAGACCTGCCTTGGACCATCGGCAGTGACTCGGTCGCCCGACCTCCGAGGCGATCGCCGGTCGGAAGGTGTTAATTCTTGACACAACATACGGACAAGGTGTGTGATCCAGGTAGGGTCTGACGAGGCCTCTGGAGTTCGGTACATGATGTGTACGAACGATTTTGTGGCCGGGTAGGGTCCGTTGAGGCCTCCGGAGTTCGGTACATGATGTGTACGAACAGTGTGTGTGGTCCGGGTAAGGTCCGTCGAGGTCTCCGGAGTTCGGTACATGATGTGTACGAACAATGATCGTGTAGCAGTGATTGTTCGGGTAACATTTTAAATATGGATCTCGGACTTATAATAATATATTATACAGTATGCTTTGAAACGAGAATCGGGCTAAGGCCCTAATGTTTACGAAAAGGTTTTGTAAATTGGGACTCGTGGTCCAAAAGAATTTCTGCTTTAAAAATCCCCGAGATGATGTGTTCCTTTTCAAATATCTCTTACTTGAGTTCGAAATTCTAAAACTTCTCGGGAACATTTTGATAATTGATTTACGTATTAAATTTGTAGTTGCTATTTGCTTGTTACATTTCGTATGGTTTGATACTTGCACTAGTAAAACAGTGGAGTTTTACTAACCCCCAAGTATTCGGGGGGTGGATGTCTGTTCTGCGTCCAGGTACATGCAGGTTCAGGGGAGCAGTCACAGGATTAGCACAAGGGGATGACGAGCTACGATACTAATCAAGAGTTGAGAGTTGGTAGAGTTTAGTTGTATTGTTAGAGTTGGTTCAGTCTTCCGCTGTATTGTATTTCGACCCCTGTGTGGGTAATGTTGTTATCCAGTCCTGTTGATAGGGTTGTGTGACCTCATCGGTCTGTGCGTTTATGTGTAAGTGACCTTAACGGTCTGTATTATTATATTGTTTGACCCTGGCCGGGCAAGTATTTGGTTGTTTATGGACGCTTAGCCTGGTAGATCCTTGCGGAAAGGGTTTACGGCGTGTAATATTCCCATACGGTTTTGGGGGTGTTACATTTATGGTATCGGAGCAAGGTTGCGGAAACCTAGGCTGTTGGGTCGAGTCGAGTCGTGATTTGTCGAGTAATGTGTTGTCTTTTCGTTCCAGTCGTCGGGTGACAAGTTGAGTTGTGCGTAGTCACAACGCGTTGGATATGTTGGCGGATGAGATTAGTATCGTGGGCGATCGTCGTCTCCGTGCAGCTTGTGGACGTAAGTCTCCTCTTTTATGCATAATAACTGTGTCCATGATTTCATTTATGTGTGATATTTGTGGTGTATAATTTTATTCACGATGTTGTGTAATGAAGTTGTATTCGATGCTTGGATACGCTGTACGTGTATAGAACTGGATGTATTGATGTTTGGCCCTTGAACCACCACGTGGTTGGTATGGTGTGAAAGTTGTGAACCTTGATGGGTTTTACGGTAGAGTTTGTGAGAAACTCCGATGAATGATTTTGCTGTGTGTTTAAACTTGATGCCATGAGATGTATGTGATGGAATTGGTGACCCTGTTTGCCATTTGGGCATGTGGTTTTAATATCGACTATTTTGGATTGTTGTAATTATACCCGCTACGGGTAGCTTTGAAAACGTTTTTCCTTAAAGACTACTGATTTGAGCATTTTTGTGGAAATCAAAATTTTTGGAAAAATCTTGTTTTGCAAAACGACCCTAATATTCGGAATTTAAATGTTATGTGTTTGTGTGTTGGGGACAACTGTGACAATTCTGCAGTCCTGCAGCTAGATGTTACGGCCGTAAGATGTTTTCCATTACGGCCGTAAGCTCAGAGTTGTCACGACCGTAAACTGCATGTTGTTACGGCCGTAAACTTTTGACTGACCCGGTAGAAATTTGTTATTACCGTTGTACCCGTGCCCCATGGTTATTTAATCTCTGTTGATATATCAGTGATGGATGGCGTGGTAACATGTTGTTACCCCGTATAACGCTAGTAAAGATAATGATATATTGATAAGGTCATTTTGACGATATCGTCTAGCGAAAAGATTGAAGCCTCAGTGTGTTGTTTTGCAAATAGCTTCAATCAAAACAGTTTTGATAATGAGATACATGGTTTTAATTAAACGACCGAGGTATTATAAGTGTCTTCAAAAATTTCATTTCACCAATTTTTTTTTCAAACTTGAGAATTTTAAAATTTTATCATTTGAATAATACCGGAAACATTTTATTTTTGTTGTTAGTGTTTGATCCTGCGATACGTGTGTGGTTTTGGCCGTGTTTGATTTGGAAAAAAAAATCCAAACCTCTCGTTGATGTATTGTGTGGATTATTTTTTTAATGAAGTTCTAAAATTACGGTGTTAGTTCGTGCACTTGTGTGATGACTTGGAGTTGATTTTTAACGTCTTTGCCATTTATTGTCTTATCTTGACGTTGTGATACTTGTTTGGATGTGTTATTCTTATTGGTCGTCCGTCCGGTATCTGCGAGAGGCCGTGGCGAGGGCGTGGTCGTGGTCGTGATCAGCGGCAATCATCCGAGGTAATGATGATATTGGCGCCGCCACCATCCTTCGTCGAGTGGTGCCGGTTGGCGCTTATGAATCGGGCCGTGCAAGGAGACAGATTCGGATGAAGATAACGGAGCCGGTAAGTGGTTACGAGATGTGATGAGAATGCACCCGCCCGTTTGTAGGTTCTTCGGACTCGTTAAGGTGGAGAATTGGCTCTTCAGTTGGGAGAACATTTGATCTTGTAGCTTGCCCGATGAGAGAAGAGTGCGTATTGCTCAATACCTACTCGGCGGGGAATCTGCGGGGTGGGAGGCCGTTGCGCCTAGTGATCGTACCGCTACTTGGTGAATTCAAAGCGCCATGGAGGCGAGTATTGTCCGCCACCGATTAAAGAGCGTAGGATTGTCGAGTTTTTCTCGCTCGCCCGAGGCGTGTCGATATCGGCGATAGTCGATTATAATCGGCAATTTGTGTTATGTTCGGGATCGGTGAAAAGTGAGGCGAGATAAGGTTCGTTATTTCGATATGCGTATGAAACCTCGAGTTCGGCGATGTATGGCCCCTTTTATGTGTACAACCTTGAAGGACTATCAGGATCGAGCCTTGGCGTTTGAGATGGCTATAATGTCTACCGAGTCCGTGTCGGTAGCGAAAAAGCAGAAGATTTCCGATGACGCATCGGGAAGTAAGGTAATTGGGATTCCCACACCTCAACCATCGTATCAGCCGAGTATGGGACCTTCTCGGTCAGTTAGAGAACCCAAAAAACCCAAGTCGGTGTCTTTGAGTTCTGGTAATGCTCCTAGGTGTTTCAATTGTAACGTTCTAGGCCATGAACGCGCGCATTGTAAGAAACCGCCAGTGACTTGTTATAATTGTGGACACTAGGGGCATCGAGTTCAGTACTGCGAGATTGTTGCCAAGATGATAAGGGACCGGAATTCTATTCCTACTTCCGGAGGGCCAGTGATGTCTAGTGATGGTGTTTTTGGTACCCGCTACACGGATTGTTTCGCGTGTAGAGATGTTTCTGTGACGCTTTTACATTTGGAACTTGTTGAATGATATTTTGTTTTGTGTAAGTTCCCGTTTAGTTGTTTAACCTACGAAGGCGTGTCAGTGGACCACGAGGTCATGAGCATGGTATTTTATTATGTGTCCTTATATTTTGTTTCGCATCATTGTGATAACCTTAGTTTAAGTTTCGGGGCGAAACTTATTTTTTGTGTGATAGAATGTAATATCCGGTATTCTCATTTTCTGTTATCTTGAAATTATTTGTGTTTTGACGTCGGACATTTTCTTGTTGATGAGTATCGGAGTGATTTCTATCGTGTTATTCTATTTGTTTCTTTCGCATAGCCATTTTAGTCGGGTGCGGATTGTTGTCGCGTGCGTTTCTTTGATTAAATGTGTGCATGTGATGTGGCGTTAATTGCTCGTTATTGTTTTGAATCTTAGTCGGTGGCATTGTGTTGGTCGTCGTGGAGCGTGTTATCACGCCGTATGTCTTTTGGCGTTTCTTGCAGCGCTTCGCCGTTGGGCGCGAGTTTTCGGTTTTTATGTATCTCGTCGAGTCTTCCTGACAGTGGATATTGCTCCTCCCTACTTGTTTTAAGTTTCGGGACGAAACTTCTTTTAAGGAGGGTAGAATGTAATATCCGTAATTTCGATTTCCGGTAATTTTCTTTTTTCGGCGTAAGTCCGTTTTGACGACTCGCTCATGACCGTTTCATCATTTCAAGAATGATTAATTCTGCACTTTTTGTCATCCGAGTTCGTTTCGGTATCGTTTTGCTGAGTTCCGAGCTTTTTAGACGCTTTTCCGCACTTGAGTTCGATTCTTGCGAATCTCGTCCGAAACTGTTGTTTCGAGTTTCTCGTAAGTTCATTTAATGTTATTATTCTTGTTGCAAGCTTTGGTTTGGTGTTTCGATCGCGTATCGTGATTTTTGGACGTTTTGGGCCATTTTCGTAATTTCCCAAAGTTTTGGGTAATTACTTAGTTGTCGGATTAGAGCCTTCGGGTGGTCGGAATTGTGTGTTCCCTTAGCTCTTAGATTCGTCTTTGCGATGCGTCGTAACCGTATCATCGATTCATATTGAGTTCGGGTTTCGGGTCGTTCGGGCCGTCGGAGTTGGCCCCGGCCGACATGGCCGGGCAATCTGGCCCGAGGCAGTCTTGGCGATCACGGCCGGTAGTGATCGGCGGCTTTCGGCGAGTCACGGCCGGTAGTGTCGGCGGCTCCGGCCGGCGAGCCGTCTGCCGTAGGGCCGCGGCACATCTTTGGCGGGCGCGGCACACTCTGTGGCATTTTTCGGCCAAATCGAGTATCGGTGCCGCGGCTGCTGCCGACCAGGAGCCATTTTTGGGCACTGTGCCGCGGCACACTCCCGGGCCAGCGGCACCTGCTGTGCGGCTATTTAA
>JAWKAU010000791.1:0-33969 GCA_033398695.1 Orobanche coerulescens
TCGATCGTTGTTGTTCGATCATTTTTGTTCGATGATCATTGCTCAAGCGTTGTTATTCGATCATGGTTGTTCAATCGTGGTTGTCCGATTGTTGTTGCCTGATTTCATACCGCGAAGAATTGTCGTTCACCGTTAGTCAGCTGTTTCGAGTGTGGCCAGGTGGGTCATCGAGTCGTGCCTTGCAAAATGGTAGCTGAGAGGTTTGGGAATCGAGTTTGCGTCTCTGCTCCGATAGGTCATGGAGATGCCTAGCATGGTTTTCGAGAATTTCGGCATAGTCGGAATTCTCCATGGTTACCTTTGCGGATCGTTGTACGTTTCATTTCAATTTCTCCGACTGTGCGTGTTTTCTTGTAATAGGTGCCTTTTGTCTCTTGATGGTTCAGACAATTTACTTGATTGCGTTATCCGTTTGGTGATGCTTGGCACTTGTTGATTGTGTTATGCCCCTGCTTGTGGCATTGTGATGGTTGTCGTTGAGCGTGTTTCCACATCGCATGTTCCTTTGCGTTCTTGTTACATCTTGCCGATGGGCATAAGCTATGCGTTCTTGTGTATCTCGTTGAGATGTTCCTGGTGGGATATTGTTCCTCCATACTTATTTTTAAGTTTCGGGACGGAACTTCTTTTAAGTAGGGTAGTATGTAATATCCGCAATTTCGATTTTTGGTAAATTTCTTTTTTGGCAAGAGTCCGTTTTAACAGCTCGCTTGTGACCGTTTCTTCAACCCGAGAATGATTAGTTTTGCACTTTTTGACATCCAAGTTCGTTTCGGTGTCGTTTTGCGGAGTTCCGTGCTTTTTAGCGACTTTTCCGCATTTGAGTTCGATTCTTGCGAATATCATTCGAAACTATTGTTTCGAGTTTCTCGTAAGTTCATTTAATGTTATCATGCATGCTGCGGGCTTTTTCTTGGTGTTTCAATCGTGTATCGTGTATTTCGGACGTTTTGGGCCATTTTCGTAATTTCCCAAAGTTTGGGGTAATTACTTCCGTTGTCGAATTTCGAGCCTTTGGGTGGTCGGAATCGTGTGTTCTCTTAGCGCTTAGATTCGTCTTGGCGATTTTGTATGTTTGAGCGTGGCTCTTTGCTAGCACTGTGATGTCTTTGTTTTATGTTTCGGGACGAAACTTATTTTTAGTAGGGGAGAATGTAATACCCGGGATTTTGATTCCGGTTAATTTGGATTTTTTCCGGATATTTCTTGATTGTCGAGTATCGGTATTATCTTTCCCGATGATTGATTTTTGTGTTTGTTGTAATTCCCGAGACTTTATTCCGGTTGCCTTGAACTATATTTCGGTTGGTGTCGGTTATTTCGTGTCGTTATAATCTTGTGGGATTCGTTTTTCTGTTATGATCGGTACGTTATGTTTCGTAATTTTGCTCGTTATTGTTTTGAATCATAACCGGTGCGTTAGTGTGACCGAGACGTTGTCGAACGCCTAACCGGGATGTCGGAATTGGCCACGGCTGAATCACGGCTGCACGTTTTGGGGCAGAGACTCGCCTGGACGAGTTATGACCGTAAGTGATCGGCTACGGTCATAAGTGATCGGCAGGCACGGGCTGGACGAAGGCCGGTTACGGACGTAAGGCGTGATCGGCTACGGTCGTACGGGCGCCAGGCAGCTTTCAGACGAAGGCCGGTTACGGCCGTAAGGTGTGATCGGCTACGGCCGTAAGGGCGCTGGGCGGCATCCGGGCGAAGGCCGGTTACGACCGTAAGGGTGACGATTACGACCGTAACTCTGTCGGCCATATATAAGCCTAGTGTTGGGCCAGACCTCATTTTACCCCATTTCTTCATCCTGGTGGCGGTTGGCGATGGGAGAAGTCGAGGAGTGGAGTTTTGGTCGATTCCAGTCGATTTCTAGGCGTTTTGGAAGACTCTTGTCGATTATATCATCACCTAATCCTTGTTCTTCATCGAATCGAGGTAAATTCTTGAAATCTCCTAGAGTTGACTTTCGGGATTCCTTCTTGATCTTCGTTGTTCGTCCTATTTTGATGAATCGGTTGATGTTTTTGAACATTAATAATCGTGTTTTATGGGTTGTATATCCATGTTTCGAGTTTGTTTAACTCGATTGGTGATTCGAGTGTTCTTGGGAGTTATCGAACGTTGAGTGTTCGATTAAATGTCCCAATGAGTTTCCTTTCGATAGTTTGGTGGGATTTCCGTTGTTTTTTACCTTGATTCTTATTGTAATCCTATCTTCGTTGTTTTTGGCCGGAGGATTGTACGTATTCAAGGTTTTCCCGATTGAACCATGTCCTTCGGAGTATTCGGTATCGGTTATTGAGGCAAGTATTTTCTTATGCGATTTGTGTCCTACAAATAGAGTTTACATGTTGGATTTACGATGGTTGGTTTACCCTCGTGAATATGATTCGTGTGAGTTGATTATGATTTGATTATTTTGAACGTTGAGGGCTTTAATGATACCCCTGCTTGTTTAATATAGTGGAATCGTGTATTCCATGTTAATTGTGTCGTTTTGTTGTGATCGATTGTTCATGATGGAGGTATTGTGATGAGTATGATAATGGTGTCGGATAAATGGCCATCTCTAGTAAGTATTCTTAATGAACTTACATTCTTAGAATATTAGTATTGCATGAGTGGCATGTGTGTATGCTCACTACGGGTTAGATCCGACGGGGTCTCGGTAGGGGCCACAGAGGCCTGGATCGACGAGCTTTGCTTTTAACCACTACGGGTTAGATCCGACGGGGTCTCGGTAGGGGTCCACAGAGGCGTTGATCGACGGTTAATTGTGCTGCATTTTACAAATGTGTTTTGGGTTATGGTGTTTCCGGAAACGAGTGTTTTTGAACGGTGATTTCATGATTGCATGCATTGACTAAATGTGTAAGAGGTAAGTCGTTCATTTGGCCTACTTGGCTAGCATGGCACTAGAGTATTTTGTCGTATGCATTTAGTCCTTTAGTTGTGGGGTTTTGATGTTGGAAAATGGACCTTGTTATTGTTCTCGCGTACTGTGATTTGATGAGATTTGGGATGGGATCCCAACGGTTTTGTAAAGGTCGTTCGGAAAGTGATTTTGGGCCGAGACCCATTCGTCTTGAAATGGTTATTTTTGAAACTAAGGACTTGAGGTCCAACAAGGTTTCTACTTTTAAAATCCGCGAGATGAGGAATTTATTTCCAAACACTTCATTGATTGCTTTCTGATTAATAAAACCTATCGGGAAGGCTTTTGTAATATATTGTCGTACCCAATTCGTGATTCCTATTTGTTTGTTAGATTTCGCATGATTATATACTTGCACTAGCAAAATAGTGGGATTTTACTAACCCCCGAGTAATTGGGGGGTGGATGTCTGTATTGCATTCAGGTTTTTGGGAGCATAACACAGGTTCGGCATGAAGGATGATGATAGATGATCGATACTAATCACATGAAGATCCATACGATGTCATGTTGGTTTAGTTGTACTTCATTTCCGCTGTGGTATTTTCCCTGTTGTACGGGAGCGTGTTGTATTTTGACCCCTGTGTGGGTATGTATTGAGTTGTATGTATTGATTGAAAGATCAAATCGGTCTCCTGAGTCATTTTTTCTTTAGCCTTAAAGGCGACGTTGAGATGTTTAATCGTGTTACTAGCCTGGTAGATCCTTGAGACAAGGGTTTACGGCGTGTAATATCCCTGAGTGGATTGGGGGTGTTACAATAGTGATAACAAGAGTATTAAAAGGACATTTTGATTTAATAAACCGATTGTGGAAGACGAATTATATGTATTGAAATTCATCGATAGTCGGTAGAATGTTCATTGGGATACAATGAATTATCCGGGTAGGTTTCGGATCTCGTTTCCTAAGAATTGATATCAATATTGTGTGAATATATTGTTGAATGAATTACGTTTCATTCAAGTTTGCTTGTTCGAGTGAGTATTTAGGCGAGGATACCGTCCATTCGATCATTTGGAGAAGGACTATCTTTCGTCTACGGAATTGAGGCAAGTTATCTTGCTTGGTTATAATGATGATTGAATTCTTATGAACGTTATACGTTTCGTATATACAAAATGTCTTATGAATCTATGATTCGTACTGATATTGTTCTTGATCATAGTACTTGTGGGATTGTATTCCCAAGTTCATCACCTTTGTATCATTGGTCTCTTTGATCATTTTGTCATTTCGGTGAGTTTCTCGATTCTTGATTGAATATGTAATTTATTGAGTTTCGTTGTCATGTTGTATCGTGACATATCTGGATTCATATCTGCGTTCCAATTGATTATGTGTAGGATTTTTAGCCAGGCACATATGGTCATACGTTGATGTTTCCGTATTGGACTGTGCACACGAGACGTAGTTCGTAAGGCTAATTAGGTACATTGTCTCACGTATATTCTGGATTCCGTATACAGGGTGGACATGTGCATGGACATATTTCCGGATCGGGCGTACTGTATTGTACATCTTTAGCCATGTTGATTGGTCGTTCATATTCCATGTATGATTGGGTATGTTTGACGGTTTGCGACTAGTTGATCATATGACCGAGGGGTATGTTCAATATCGGGTTATTTCCTTGAGATCCTATATATATGAATTGTATAATGTCTTGAGAATTATTATCATGTATATCTGATCTTGTGATTTTGGACGAAATACTTGTGTTGTATTTTAGGTCGGGGCAAAGGCAAGGGACGGGAAGAGCACGGTGACGACGAAGGGTTTGAAGGATACTAGTTCGGGGGGCCCAAGTCTTTTGTTGTACAGTTATGCTTAAACCGTGTAATGTTATTTTCCACTTTATTTGAACTATTGTCGATTGTACTATTATTTTAGGTATATTCCCTCTTCATATGGTTTATACTAATATTTGGATCCGTTGTATTCTGAGGCTAATAGCCGTACTATTTGTAGGCTCCTAATCGGAGTAATGATTACTGTATTGTGATTTGGTATCACGATAGTGTTATGTTTAATTTGTGTATTGATATCGCCTGGTGGGTCCCAGAGTGGGGTCCACAACACTATAATGGCCGCCGTATTCAGGGTGTTACGAGGGGGAGGTAACCATTTTGCTTAGGACGAAAAAGGGGGAGAAAATATGTGTGAAAATTCCGTATCAACATATTGCGACATTTTCCACACTAACAAAATTCGAAGTAAAAACTTTGATTCGAAATTTCATTTACAAAATTTTGCAGGAATTTTTACTAAGTGTTTTGTCATCAAAAAGGGGGGAGATTGTTGAGAAAATATAGTTTTGATGATGATTTAAAAATCACTTAGTATCATAAAACGCACGCTATATGGATCTATTAACGCATGCAAATGTTTTCCTAGCGCACACAAAAGCCTCAAGACAGAGGGTTCTGGATTTCAGACATGAAAGCAGGAAACACACGTAAATGGTGCAATAACACACGCTAAGCAAAGCTAGTAACGCACGTAAATGTGTTCATAGCGCACGCTAAAGCCTCAAGACAGAGGGTTCTAGAATTCAGACATGAAAGCAGGAAATGCATGCTAATGGTGAAGCAACATACGCTAAGTGGAGGAATTAACGCACGCTACATGCAGAATTAATGCACGTTATTAAGCATCTCCAGAGTAGTCCAAAAAACAAGTCTGAGGACATCAACGTACGCTATAGTGACAGTTAACATGCGCTAATAGAATATGACTGTTAACCTATATGAACATTGGAATTATGTCAGTTACACCAAAGTACACGTGTATTTGGATTTTCAGGATTGACTATCAGCTAACGCACACTATGCATATGTGTAATGCACGCTAACAAGGACTTATGACCGTTAGAGCCGAAAAGAAGATCATTCCTTTTTTATTAGTCAAAAGTTACCGTTTTCGATAACGCACGCTATGTAACACCCCCAAAACCATCCCGGGATATTACAGCGCCGTGGGCCCGACATCGGAACCCACAAGGCTAAAATTATTTTCGTAATCATTTCAAACACGCCAAAACGCAAATGATGGTAATATCTTTTAAAATGTTGAAAGACTTTTAAAATTAATTTATGAAATACTGTCGTAAAATCGCATTTGGAAGTACAAGGCCAAAATGCCAAAACTAAACAGATTTAAAAGTATATGTTAAGCCATGCTTATACGTACTGACAAAAAAATTTAGAAAATGATTTCCCAAAATATCCTGAGTTGCAAAATACCGAAAGACCATTTTAAGTACTCATGCACCGTATTTAACAAACAGTTAATAATTAATCAGGAAAAATACTCGATTCCCCAATTACATGTCATAACCAGAATCACCCGGGAAGCTCATCTCTTCACGACCGCTACTAGCCTAATCTCCGAGTACCTAAAAAAAATAAAGCCCACGACGGGATCAGCCACAATACTGAACAATGATAACGATCACATCATCATAAACAATTACATACCAATGAAATTAAAAAGTAAGAATACTGCCAATGTAATCTTACCGTCACAACCTTACCAACTCATGGTGATTCATATCAAATCAATCTTTACCATAATCCACATTACGCATTCTCAAATGACGAACGAACTAAAAAACAACAATCTGTACTGTATTCAATCAATACCAAGATTCTCAAAACAACATTATAACTGAAGTGTGGAATAATCTATCCATGCCAAATCCTGTCTGTCGGATCACACAATCAAATCCCAATCCTGATAAAACCAATAAACACAATGCATCCGTAGATCAACTACCCCAAACAATGACAACAAGTCCCGAAACATCGATACAAAGTTTGAACGCTCATACAATCAATAATAATAAACAACCAATACATCAACTGAGAATACCATCGACATGGTAAACTCCAAACAAAATCAACAAAGTACCAACAATGATCGAGAATACCATCGACATAGTAACTCCAAGCAAGATCAACAAAGGACCAACAATGACCGAGAATACCATCGACATGGTAACTCCAAGCAGATCAACAAAGGAACAACAACGATCGATAATACCATCGACATGGTAACTCCAAACAAGATCAACAAAGGATCAACAACGATCGAGAATACGATCGACATGGTAACTCCAAGCAAGATCAATAAAGGACCAACAATGACCGAGAATACCATCGACATGGTAAACACAAACAAGATCAACAAAGGATCAACAACGACCGAGAATACCATCCATATGGTAAACTCCAAACAAGATCAACAAAGGATCAACAACGACCGAGAACACCATCGACATGGTAACTCCAAAAAAGATCAACAAAGGATCAGCAACGACCGAGAATACCATCGATATGGTAAACCCCAAACAAGATCAACAAAGGATCAACAATAACCGAGACTACCAGCGATATGGTAAACTCCAAACAAAATCAACAAAGGATCAACAACGACCGAGAATACCATCGACATGGTAACTCCAAACAAGATCAACAACGACCGAGAATACCATAGATATGGTAAACTCCAAACAAGATAAACAAAGGATCAACAATGACCGAGAATACCCACTACAAAAAAAACAGTTTTTACCGACGCCAAACGCCGTTGGTAAAATAGAAAATGGCGTTGGTAAAAAAATTACTGACGCCATTACCGATGGCAACCCGTCGTTGGAAAAACGCTCGACGGTAATTTTTTACCGATGCCATTACCGACGCCGCCATTTACCGATGCCATTTTTGGCGTCGTTAAATTAAAAAAAAATCTAAAAAAGTCAGGTCAGGACTCAGGCGGGTCACGTCCGGGCTCAGGCGGGGCTCAGGCGGGTTAGGTCCGGGCTCAGGCGGGTCAGGTTCGGTCAGGTCCAGGTCCGGGCGAGTCGGGTCCGGGTCCGGGCGGGTCAGGTTCGGGCTCCATTCAATTTCAAATGGTTGAGAAGGATTTTGGTTTATAAACTACCTTAAACACTACTGTTTTTTCGATGTGGGATAGTGTAAAAAATTTACCGACGCCAAAATGGCGTCGGTAATGGCGTAAACGGCGTCGTTAAAAAAAAAATTACCAACGCCAAAATGGCGTCGGTAAATGGCGTCGGTAAACGGCGTCGTTAATTGTGAAAAAGAAAAAAAGATAATAATAAAAATTTACCAACGCCACAGTGGCGTCAGTAAGTGCGTCGCTAAATGGCATCGGTAAATGGCATCGGTAAATGTGAAAAAAAAAAGAAAAAAATAAGTCTGCGAACCGGTAGTCAGAAATGGCGTCGGTAAATCATTTAAATAACGGGCATCGGTAATGGCGTCGGTAAATTATAAGTTTAACAACGGCGGTACGGGCGTCGGTAAATGGCGTCGGTAAAAACTGTTTTTTTGTAGTGACCATCGATATGGTAAAGTCCAAACAAGATCAACAACGGCCGAGAATACCCTCGATATGGTAAGCTCCAAACAAGATCAACAAAGGACCACAATGACAAATATACAAGAGAATAAAATCATCAAATATTATACAAATCACATATAGTGGATCTCAAAGACAAACCCGACTATCGGACATACCCAATCGTACATGAACGATGAACGACCAATCAATATGGCCCAAGATGGATGTCAGGATATGCCCTATCTGGAAATGTGTCCGTGCGCAAGCTACCAACGGGTATTGATCGAATACACTTGTGGTCTTGTACCTAATCAGTCTCACGAAGTATGTCTCGTGTGCACAACTCAATGTGAGGTTGAAACCAACACATGACTATACGTGCCCGCCCTGAAAATCCTACACATAACCAATCATCACACAGATGTGACTCCAGATATGTCAAAATGCAACATGTCAATCCTACACATTGATCGAATACACCAAACAGAGATGCACACTCATTACATGAAACATCAACGTACAACATATACACCAATACATCGGAATAATTATCCTCATAATTGAACAATACTTAAATTACCTCAAAGCCCGAGACACTAACCTTTCCACGAACAACATCTCTGAATGAGTACACAATTATTTGAATAACCTCGAATGAAGTACAGTCCAGCACCATCACCAAACCACCATATCGAGATCAATGTCGACGCGATATACTATCCTCGATATCCGATATTCAATAACACAGGCCAAAGATAATCCACATCTCCATCTTCACCAAACATAATTAAATAATATACATTATGATTTAACCCAAACCGAAGCATAACATACATACCATCATCCCAAAAATTTATATTTATAATTTCATTGCTATATGAATCATAAATGAAATGAAATCAAAACCATTTATTAAACATTTTGAACTGAGCAAGTACAAACTTGCCTTGATACTGATGCAACGAAGCCGTTACCAATTCCATCGCCTTCGTCTACGAGCACTTATCACAACCTAATGCAATGATCAATTAACAACATGTTTGATAGTAATCAACAACCGATATAACCAACCAATCAAACTCAATGGTTCAACGATATATCGATCATATACAAACCCAAACCATTCAACTCAAATAATTCCGAATACAAGTCGTAATTCGATAATCAATCAATCTTAAAAAGTGTCTCAACATTCTCTATTCCAACTTCAATCTTAAATACGGATTAACAAGGTTCCTTCTTGTTCATATTCGTAAATTCATAGAAAAACAATTACCGGTTATTATCATCAATACGAACTATCCTCATAGCTCAATATCATGAATATTTGTAATCCAAGATTAACCATAATCTCTCCGTATTAATCCTCATAGCATGATTCATTACTCATCAAGGACATACAAAATCGACCACTACAATCAATACAATATTGGTCCTAATCGTTAAATCTATGTTTATACTCAAAACCATTTATACCCTATCACATATTCTTCTTTGATGTAATATATACCAAGAACACTATGACTCCATAGTTATGTTCAAGACAACAACATAATCCAAGACATATATCATCATATTCTTCTACACTTCACATACCATCAAGAATCACAACAATACCACCGTGTCCATCATCATACGAACTAATCATCAACAACAATATCAAAATCCGACGTTAAAGAGGGGGATTATCCAACATACCTCTGAAGATGAACAACACAATCAAACTCCTCGAGAATCAATAATATCTTCATATCTCAAGCTCCAATCCATGCCATCATGCTCATAATCAAGTTAGAAGAGTCAAAATCGGCCTCAGAGGGTTAAAGTACGAAGAAACAAAGTGAAACTCTCCAAAAATGATGAAATTATGGAGGCTCTCATATATATAAAAGTCATACCTTACGTATGCTACATGAACTCCCTAGCATACGTCGAAATCATTTCGTACGTTACCGACCTCGATAGCGTACGTAACAACAGTCCAGGAGCTACTGCCTCAATCTGTTCGGTGGCCTACGTACGTAAGGCCCATGCCATAGCGTACGTAATATGGTCGTTGACTTGCTACATTAACATACTCGTTTAATGTATGTAATGGGCTACCCATAATGTACGTAAATTTCTACGTTGATTCGCCTGTCCACATCTGCGCCAAAAGTTGCCAACCACAGGACCCACCCATCGATCACAGCCTGATCCTGCCTGATATGACCTTATGTATGTTAACTATCCGTCTTAACGTACGTAATCCTTGTGCATTAGCGTACGTTAAGTCCTTACTTTAGCGTACGTTAATCAGGCTATACTCAGCCAATTCCAACTGTTCTTGTCTGTCGTCTCAATATACTGGACACGTATACACAACAAAATGAGTACATATACTCGTTCCACTAACATTCTCATACGATACACTTAATACACAATATCATCAGATGCAATTGTCAACCAAGTACGATAATTATACCAACACAATGGTCTCAGTCATTTAATTATACTATCCATACTGTAATATCCTACACTGTGCAATATAACTCGGGTAAAACAATGCGAATTTTTTTACTGAAATTCCAGGATATTACATACTACATCTCTTAAAATAAGTTTCGTCCTCGAAACTGGCAATCTTGTTACAGACAACATCTCAACCAAAATATCCAAACTCATCATGAAAGCAGTCAATAGTCGCTACAAGCGAATAAACAAAACAATATAATTACATGTGCGTGAAGCCGATGATCTCCCGTGATACTAGCATACGACTCCCATATGAAGGCTCAACACAATACCAACACACACCAATATAGCAAATATAGCAATTTTGAAAATATCTCAAAAATTTTGGAACCTCCAAAAATCGGTTTGACTCAACAAGTCAGAAAAATTATTTTCAAAAGTAATGCTACTACTGCACCGGTAGAGCCACATAACACATATGCTCGGGTTTCATGAAACCTAAGCTCTGATACCATCTTCTGTAACACCCCCAAAACCATCCCAGGATACTACAACATCGTGGGCCACGAGCCGGAACCTACAAGGCTAAAAATCCTTTTCGTAATCATTTCAAACACGCCAAAAGGCAAATGACGGTAATATCTTTTAAAATGTTGAAAGACTTTAAAAGATTAATTTATAAATACTGTCGAAAATATCATTTGGAAGTACAAGGCCAAAATGCCAAAACTCAACAGATTTAAAAGTATATATTAAGCCATGCTTATACCTACTGACAAAAAATTTAGAAAATGATTTCCCAAAATAACCGGAGTTGAAAAATACCGAAAGGCCATTTTTAGTACTCATGCAGTGGATATAACAAACAGTTAATAATAAATCAGCAAAAATACTCGATGCCCCAATTACATGTCATAACCAGTATCACCCGGGAAGCTCATCTCTTCACGACCGCTACTAGCTCAATCTCCGAGTACCTAAAAAAAATAAAGCCCATGACAGAGTCAGCCACAATACTCAACAATGATATCGATCACATCTTCATAAACAATTACATACCAATGAAATTACAAACTAAGAATACCGCCAATGTAATCATACCGTCACAACCTTACCAACTCATGGTGATTCATATCAAATCAATTCTTACCATAATCCACATTTCGCATTCTCAAATGATGAATGAACTCAAATACAACCATTTGTACTGTATTCAATCAATACCAAGATTCTCAAAACAAGATTATAACTCAAGTGTGGAATAATCTATTCATGCCAAATCCTATCTTCCGGAACGCACAATCAAATCCCATTCCTGATAAAACCAATAATACACAATGCATCCATAGATCAAGTACCCCAAACAATGACAACAAGTCCCGAAATATCGATACAAAGTTTGAACGCTCATACAATCAATAATAATAAAAAACCGATACATCAACCGAGAATACCATCGACATGGTAAACTCCAAACAAAATCAACAACGAACCAACAATGATCGAGAATACCATCGACATGGTAACTCCAAGCAAGATCAACAAAGGATTAACAACGAATGAGAATACCATCGACATGGTAACTCCAAGTAGATCAACAAAGGAACAACAACGATCGAGAATACTATCGACATGGTAACTCCAAACAAGATCAACAAAGGATCAACAACGACCAAGAATACCATCGACATGGTAACTCCAAGCAAGATCAACAAAGGACCAACAATGATCGAGAATACCATCGACATGGTAAACTCCAAACAAGATCAACAAAGGATAAACAATGACCGAGAATACCATCTATATGGTAAACTCCAAACAAGATCAACAAAAGATCAACAACGACCGAGAATACCATCGACATGGTAACTCCATACAAGATCAATAAAGGATCAACAACGACCGAGAATACCATCGATATGGTAAATTCCAAACAAGGTCAACAAAGGATCGACAACAACCGAGAATACCATCGATATGGTAAACTCCAAACAAAATCAACAAAAGATCAACAACGACCGAGAATACCATCGACATGGTAACTCCAAACAAGATCAACAAAGGATCAACAACGACCGAGAATACCAACGATATAGTAAACCCCAAACAAGATCAACAAAGGATCAACAACGATAGAGAATACCATCGATATGGTAAACTCCAAACAAGATCAACAAAGGATCAACAACGACCGAGAATACGATCGATATGGTAAGCTCCAAACAAGATCAACAAAGGACCACAAGGACAGATATACGAGAGAATAAAATCGTCAAACGTTATACAAATCACATATATTGTATCTGAAAGACAAACCCGACTATCGGACATACCCAATCGTACATGGACGATGAACGACCAATCAATATGGCCCAAGATGGATGTCAGGATATGCCCTATCCGGAAATGTGTCCGTGCGCAAGATACCAACGGGTATTGATCGAATACACTTGTGGTCTTGTACCTAATCAGTCTCACGAAGTATGTCTCGTGTGCACAACTCAATGTGAGGTTGAAACCAACACATGATTATACGTGCCCGCCCTGAAAATCCTACGCATAACCAATCAGCACACAGATGTGACTCAGATATGTCAAAATGCAACATGTCAATGAAACTCAAAGAGACACATAACCAATAAGGATCAAAGGGTCTTACCAAAGTGAACAACGATAACTCGACAATGAAAGATCGACACGACCACAATATCGTATTCCGTTAGACAATAGATCACAGAATGCTCAACGTTGTCTTATATATCAACACATAAACTCCCAGGGTCGCAACCAAGGGTCACAGAAGCATCTACACAGGAACACTCCAGATGTGGGTACCATTCAGGTTTTATCCCTCAACACAGTTCCACAGGGTACCATCTAGGTTTTACCCCCCAACACAGTTCCACGGGGTGGCATTCAGGTTTTACCCCCAAACACATCGGCCCATTAAAATTACAGTTCTAAAGAAAGACAACAACACAAAATACACCAAACAGAGATGCACACTCATTACATGAAACATCAACATACAACATATACAATAATGTATAGGAATAATTATCCGCATAATTGAACAATACTTAAATTACCTCAAAGCCCGAGGCACTAACCTTTCCGAGAACAATATCTCTGAATGAGTACACAATTATTCGAATAACCTCGAATGAAGTACAGTCCATCACCATCACCAAACCACCATATCGAGATCAATGTCGACGCGATATACTATCCTCGATATCCGATATTCAATAACACATGCCAAAGATAATCCACATCTCCGTCTTCACCAAATATAATTAAATAATATACATTATGATTTAACCCAAACCGAAGCATAACATACATACCATCATCCCGAAAATTTATATTTTCCATTGCTATATGAATCATAAATGAAATGAAATCAAAACCATTTATTAAACATTTTGAACTGAGCAAGTACAAACCTGCCTTGATACTGATGCAACGAAGCCGTTACCAATTCCATCGCCTTCGTCTACGAGCTCCTCATCCCCAACCAAAGTGATCCACATGTTCTCCAATCTCTATCATAGCACAACGATTAAATCAACGATCACTTATCACAACCTAATGCAATAATCAATTAACAACATGTTTGATAGTAATCAACAACCGATATAACCAACCAATCAAACTCAACGGTTCAACGATATCTCGATCATATACAAACCCAAACCATTCAACTCAAATAATTCTGAATACAAGTCGTAATTCGATAATCAATCAATCCTAACAAGTGTCTCAACATTCTCTATTCCAACTTCAATCTTACATACGGATTAACAAGGTTCCTTCTTGTTCATATTCGTAAATTCATAGAAAAACAATTACCGGTTATTATCATCAATACGAACTATCCACATAGCTCAATATCATGAATAATCGTAATCCAAGATTAACCATAATATCTCCGTATTAATCCTCATATCATGATTCATTACTCATCAAGGACATACAAAATCGACCACTACAATCAACACAATATTGGTCCTAATCGTTAAATCTATGTTTATACTCAAAACCATTTATACCCTATCACATATTCTTCTTTGCTGTGATATATACCAAGAACACTATGACTCCATAGTTATGTTCAAGACAACAACATAATCCAAGACATATATCATCATATTCTTCTACACTTCACATACCATCAAGAATCACAACAATACCACCGTGTCCTTCATCATACGAACTAATCATCAACAACAATATCAAAATCCGACATTAAAGAGGGGGATTATCCAACATACCTCTGAAGATGAACAACATAATCAAACTCCTCGAGAATCAATAATATCTTCATATCTCAAGCTCCAATCCATGCCATCATGCTCATAATCAAGTTAGAAGAGTCAAAATCGGCCTCAGAGGGTTAAAGTACGAAGAAACAAAGTGAAACTCTCCAAAAATGACGAAATGACGGAGGCTCTCATATATATAAAAGTCATACCTTACGTATGCTACATGAACTCCCTAGCATACGTCGAAATCATTTCGTACATTACCGACCTCGATAGCGTACGTATCAACAGTCCAGAAGCTACTGCCTCAATCTGTTCAATGGCCTACGTACGTAAGGCCCATGCCATAGCGTACGTAATATGGTCGTTGACTTGCTACATTAACATACTCGTTTAATGTATGTAATGGGCTACCCATAATGTACGTAAATTTCTATGTTGACTCGCCTGTCCACATCTGCGCCAAAAGTTGACAACCACAGGACCCACCCATCGATCACAGCCTGATCCTGCCTGATATGACCTTATGTATGTTAACTATCCGTCTTAACATACGTAATCCTTGTGCATTAGCGTACGTTAAGTCCTTACTTTAGCGTACGTTAATCAGGCTATACTCAGCCAATTCCAACTGTTCTTGTCTGTCGTCTCAGTATACTGGACACGTATACACGACAAAATGAGTTCATAGACTCGTTCCACTAACATTCTCATACGATACACTTAATACACAATATCATCAGATGCAATTGTCAACCAAGTACGATAATTATACCAACACAATGGTCTCAGTCATTTAATTATACTATCCATACTGTAATATCCTACACTGTGCAATATAACTCGGGTAAAACAATGCGAATTTTTTTACTGAAATTCCAGGATATTACATACTACATCTCTTAAAATAATTTTCGTCCTCGAAACTGGCAATCCTGTTACAGACAACATCTCAACCAAAATATCCAAACTCATCACGAAAGCAGTCAATAGTCGCTACAAGCAAATTAACAAAACAATATAATTACAGGTGCGTGAAACCGATGATCTCCCGTGATATTAGCATACGACTCCCATACGAAGGCTCAACACAATACCAACACACACCAATATAGCAATTTTAAAAATATCTCAAAAATTTTGGAACCTCCAAAAATCGATTTGACTCAACAAGTCAGAAAAATTATTTTCAAAAGTAATGCTACTACTGCACCGGTAGAGCCACATAACACATATGCTCGGGTTTCATGAAACCTAAGCTCTGATACCATCTTCTGTAACACCCCCAAAACCATCCCAGGATACTAACGCATCGTGGGCCACAAGCCGGAACCTACAAGGCTAAAAATCCTTTTCGTAATCATTTCAAACACGCCAAAAGGCAAATGACGGTAATATCTTTTAAAATGTTGAAAGACTTTATAAAATTAATTTATAAATACTATCGAAAATATCATTTGGAAGTACAAGGCCAAAATGCCAAAACTCAACAGATTTAAAAGTATATGTTAAGCCATGCTTATACGTACGGACAAAAAAATTTAGAAAATGATTTCCCAAAATAACCTGAGTTGCAAAATACCGAAAGGCCATTTTAAGTACTCATGCAGTGGATATAACAAACAGTTAATAATCAATCAGCAAAAATACTTGATGCCCCAATTACATGTCATAACTAGTATCACCCGAGAAGCTCATCTCTTCACGACCGCTACTAGCTCAATCTCCGAGTACCTAAAAAAAATAAAGCCCATGACAGAGTCAGCCACAATACTCAACAATGATATCGATAACATCATCATACACAATTACATACCAATGAAATTACAAACTAAGAATACCGCCAATGTAATCTTACAGTCACAACCTTACCAACTCATGGTGATTCATATCAAATCAATTCTTACCATAATCCACATTTCGCATTCTCAAATGACGAATGAACTCAAATACAACCATTTGTACTGTATTCAATCAATACCAAGATTCTCAAAACAACATTATAACTCAAGTGTGGAATAATCTATTCATGCCAAATCCTATCTTCCGGAATGCACAATCAAATCCCAATCCAGATAAAACCAATAATACACAATGCATCCGTAGATCAACTACCCCAAACAATGACAACAAGTCTCGAAATATCGATACAAAGTTTGAACGCTCATACAATCAATAATAATAAACAACCGATACATCAACCGAGAATACCATCGACATGGTAAACTCCAAACAAAATCAACAACGAACCAACAATGATCGAGAATACCATCGACATGGTAACTCCAAGCAAGATCAACAAAGGATCAACAGCAAATGAGAATACCATCGACATGGTAACTCCAAGTAGATCAACAAAGGAACAACAACGATCAAGAATACTATCGACATGGTAACTCCAAACAAGATCAACGTAGGATCAACAACGACCAAGAATACCATCGACATGGTAACTCCAAGCAAGATCAACAAAGGACCAACAACGATCGAGAATACCATCGACATGGTAAACTCCAAACAAGATCAACAAAGGATCAACAATGACCGAGAATACCATCGATATGGTAAACTCCAAACAAGATCAACAAAAGCTCAACAACAACCGAGAATACCATTGACATGGTAACTCCATACAAGATCAATAAAGGATCAACAACGACCGAGAATACCATCGATATGGTAAACTCCAAACAAGGTCAACAAAGGATCAACAATGATCGAGAATGCCATCGATATGGTAAACTCTAAACAAAATCAACAAAGGATCAACAACGACCGAGAATACCATCGACATGGTAACTCCAAACAAGATCAACAAAGGATCAACAACGACCGAGAATACCAACGATATGGTAAACTCCAAACAAGATCAACAAAGGATCAACAACGATCGAGAATACCATCGATATGGTAAACTCCAAACAAGATCAACAAAGGATCAACAACGACCGAGAATACGATCGATATGGTAAGCTCCAAACAAGATCAACAAAGGACCACAATGACAAATATATGAGAGAATAAAATCATCAAACATTATACAAATCACATATAGTGGATCTCAAAGACAAACCCGACTATCGGACATACCCAATCGTACATGGACGATGAACGACCAATCAATATGGCCCAAGATGGATGTCAGGATATGCCCTATCCGGAAATGTGTCCGTGCACAAGCTACCAACGGGTATTGATCGAATACACTTGTGGTCTTGTACCTAATCAGTCTCACGAAGTATGTTTCGTGTGCACAACTCAATGTGAGGTTGAAACCAACACATGACTATACGTGCCCGCCCTGAAAATCCTACACATAACCAATCAGCACACAGATGTGACTCCAGATATGTCAAAATGCAACATGACAATGGAACTCAAAGAAACACATGACCAATAAGGATCAAAGGGGCTTACCAAAGTGAACAACGATAACTCGACAATGAAAGATCGACACGACCACAATATCGTATTCTGTTAGACATTAGATCACAGAATGCTCAACGTTGTCTTATATATCAACACATAAACTCCCAGGGTCGCAACCAAGGGTCACAGAAGCATCTACACAGGAATACTCAAGATGTGGGTATCATTCAGGTTTTATCCCTCAACACAGTTCCACAAGGTACCATTTAGGTTTTACCCCCCAACACGGTTCCACGGGGTACCATTCAGGTTTTACCCCTAAACACATCGGCCCATTAAAATTACAATTCTAAAGAAAGACAACAACACAAAATACACCAAACAGAGATGCACACTCATTACATGAAACATCAACAGACAACATATACAACAATGCATCGGAATAATTATCCTCATAATTGAACAATACTTAAATTACCTCAAAGCCCGAGACACTAACTTTCCACGAACAACATATCTAAATGAGTACACAATTATTCGAATAACCTCGAATGAAGTACAGTCTATCACCATCACCAAACCACTATATCGAGATCAATGTCGACGCGATATACTATCCTCGATATCCGATATTCAATAAGACAGGCCAAAGATATCCACATCTCCGTCTTCACCAAACATAATTAAATAATATACATTATGATTTAACCCAAACCGAAGCATAACATACATACCATCATCCCGAAAATTTATATTTATAATTTCATTGCTATATGAATCATAAATGAAATGAAATCAAAACCATTTATTAAACATTGTGAACTGAGCAAGTATAAACTTGCATTGATACTGATGCAACGAAGCCGTTACCAATTCCATCGCCTTCGTCTACGAGCTCCTCATCCCCTACCAAAGCGATCCACATGTTCTCCAATCTCTATTGTAGCACAACGATTAAATCAACGATCACTTATCACAACCTAATGCAATAATCAATTAACAACACGTTTGATAGTAATCAACAACCGATATAACCAACCAATCAAACTCAACGGTTCAATGATATCTCGATCATATACAAACCCAAACCATTCAACTCAAATAATTCC
The DNA here is from genome assembly GCA_033398695.1 of Orobanche coerulescens. Lineage (NCBI taxonomy): Eukaryota > Viridiplantae > Streptophyta > Magnoliopsida > Lamiales > Orobanchaceae > Orobanche > Orobanche coerulescens. The sequence continues at coordinate 19,506 of JAWKAU010000791.1, forward strand.
GAATACAAGTCGTAATTCGATAATCAATCAATCCTAACAAGTGTCTCAACATTCTCGATTCCAACTTCAATCTTAAATACGGATTAACAAGGTTCCTTCTTGTTCATATTCGTAAATTCATAGAAAAAACAATTACCGGTTATTATCATCAATCCGAACTATCCACATAGCTCAATATCATGAATAATCGTAATCCAAGATTAACCATAACCTCTCCGTATTAATCCTCATATCATGATTCATTACTCATCAAGGACATACAAAATCGACCACTATAATCAACACAGTATTGGTCCTAATCATTAAATCTATGTTTATACTCAAAACCATTTATACCCTATCACATATTCTTCTTTGATGTGATATATACCAAGAACACTATGATTCCATAGTTATGTTCAAGACAACAACATAATCCAAGACATATATCATCATATTCTTCTACACTTCACATAACATCAGGAATCACAACAATACCACCATGTCCATCATCATACGAACTAATCATCAACAACAATATCAAAATCCGAAGTTAAAGAGGGGGATTATCCAACATACCTCTGAAGATGAACAACACAATCAAACTCCTCGAGAATAAATAATATCTTCATATCTCAAGCTCCAATCCATGCCATCATGCTCATAATCAAGTTGGAAGAGTCAAAATCGGCCTCAGAGGGTTGAAGGACGAAGAAACAAAGTGAAACTCTCAAAAAATGACGAAATGACGGAGGCTCTCATATATATAAAAGTCATATCTTACGTATGCTACATGAACTCCCTAGCATACGTAGAAATCATTTCGTACGTTACCGACCTCGATAGCGTACGTAACAACAGTCCAGAAGCTACTGCCTCAATCTGTTCGATGGCCTACGTACGTAAGGCCCATGCTATAGCATACGTAATATGGTCGTTGACTTGCTACATTAACATACTCGTTTAATGTACGTAATGGGCTACCCATAACGTACGTAAATTTCTACGTTGACTCGCCTGTCCACATCTGCGCCAAAAGTTGCCAACCACAGGACCCACCCATCGATCACAGCCTCATCCTGCCTGATATGATCATATGTACGTTAACTATCCTTTTTAACGTACGTAAGCCTTGTGCATTAGCGTACGTTAAGTCCTTACTTTAGCGTACGTTAATCAGGCTACACTCATCCAATTCCAACTGTTCTTGTCTGTCGTCTCAATATACTGGACACGTATACACGACAAAATGAGTACATATACTCATTCCACTAATATTCTCATACAATACACTTAATACACAATATCCTCAGATGCTATTGTCAACAAAGTACGACAATTATACCAACACAATGGTCTCAGTCATTTAATTATATTATCCATACTGTAATATCCTACACTGTGCAATATAACTCGGGTAAAATAATGCGAATTTTTTTACTGAAATTCCAGGATATTACATACTTCATCTCTTAAAACAAGTTTCATCCTCGAAACTTGCAATCCTGTTATAGACAACATCTCAACCAAAATATCCAAACTCATCACGAAAGCAGTCAATAGTCACTACAAGCGAATAAACAAAACAATATAATTATAGGTGCGTGAAGCCGATGATCTCCTGTGATACTAGCATACGACTCCCATACGAAGGCTCAACACAATACCAACACACACCAATATCGCAAATATAGCAATTTTGAAAATATCTCAAACATTTTGGAACCTCCAAAAATCGGTTTGACTCAACAAGTCAGAAAAATTATTTTCAAAAGTAATGCTACTACTGCACCGGTAGAGCCACATAACACATATGCTCGGGTGTCACGAAACATAAGCTCTGATACCATCTTCTGTAACATTCCCAAAACCATCCCAGGATATTACAGCATCGTGGGCCTCGCGCCGGAACCCACTCGGCTAAAAATCCTTTTCCTAATCATTTCAAACACGCCAAAAGGCAAATGACGGTAATATCTTTTAAAATGTTGAAAGAGTTTATAAAATTAATTTATAAATACCGTCGAAAATATCATTTGGAAGTGCAAGGCCAAAATGCCAAAACTCAACAGATTTAAAAGTATATGTTAAGCCATGCTTATACGTACTGACAAAAAAAAATTTAGAAAACGATTTACCAAAATAACCTGAGTTGCAAAATACCGAAATGCCATTTTAAGTACTCATGCAGCGGATATAACAAATAGTTAATAATCAATCAGCAAAAATACTCGATGCCCCAATTACATGTCATAACCAGTATCACCCGGGAAGCTCATCTCTTCACGACCGCTACTAGCTCAATCTCCGAGTACCTAAAAAAAATAAAGCCCACGACAGAGTCGGCCACAATACTCAACAATGATATCGATCACATCATCATAAACAATTACATACCAATGAAATTACAAACTAAAAATACCGCATATGTAATCTTACCGCCACAACCTTACCAACTCATGTTGATTCATATCAAATCAATTCTTACCATAATCCACATTTCGCATTCTCAAATGACGAATGAACTCAAATACAACCATTTGTACTGTATTCAATCAATACCAACATTCTCAAAACAACATTATAACTCAAGTGTGGAATAATCTATCAATGCCAAATCCTGTCTGCCAGATCGCACAATCAAATCCCAATCCTGATAAAACCAATAATACATAATGCATCCGTAGATCAACTACCCCAAACAATGACAACAAGTCCCGAAATATCGATACAAAGTTTGAACGCTCATACAATCAATAATAATAAACAACCGATACATCAACCGAGAAATCCATCGACATGGTAAACTCCAAACAAAATCAACAAAAAACCAACAATGATCGAGAATACCATCGACATGGTAACTCCAAGCAAGATCAACAAAGGATCAACAACGAATGAGAATACCATCGACATGGTAACTCCAAGTAGATCAACAAAGGAACAACAACGATCGAGAATACTCTCGACATGATAACTCCAAACAAGATCAACGAAGGATCAACAATGACCAAGAATACCATCGACATGGTAACTCCAAGCAAGATCAACAAAGGACCAACAACGATCGAGAATACCATCGACATTGTAAACTCCAAACAAGATCAACAAAGTATCAACAATGACCGAGAATACCATCGATATGGTAAACTCCAAACAAGATCAACAACGACCGAGAATTCCATCGACATTGTAACTCCATACAAGATCAATAAAGGATCAACAACGACAGAGAATACCATCGATATGGTAAACTCCAAACAAGGTAACAAAGGATCAACAACGACCGAGAATACCATCGATATGCTAAACTCCAAACAAAATCAACAAAAGATCAACAACGACCGAGAATACCATCGACATGGTAACTCCAAACAAGATCAACAAAGGATCGACAACGACCGAGAATACCAACGATATGGTAAACTCCAAAAAAGATCAACAAAGGATCAACAACGATCGAGAATACCATCGATATGGTAAACTCCAAACATGATCAACAAAGGATCAACAACGACCGAGAATACCATCGATATGGTAAGCTCCAAAAAAGATCAAAAAAGGACCACAATGACAAATATACGAGAGAATAAAATCATCAAACATTATAAAAATCATATATAGTGGATCTCAAAGACAAATCCGACTGTCGGACATACCCAATCGTACATGGACTATGAACGACCAATCAATATGGCTCAAGATGGACGTCAAAATACGCCCGATTCGGAAATGTGACAATGCACAAGCCACCAATGGGTATCGATCGAATACACGTGTGGTCTTGTACCTAATCAGTCTCACGAAGTATGTCTCGTGTGCACATCTCAATGTGAGGTCGAAACCAACACATGACTATACGTGCCCGCCTTGATAATCCTACACATAACCAATCGGCACGCAGATGTTGTTGCGATATTTCCTACACGCAAGTGCACGTCATCGTTTACAAGTAATAAAGTGATAAGTAGAGTATCGTTCCCACGAGGATTGACTCTCTAACTACCGACGTTTTCGTATCCCAATTTTATTTGAACAATCGAAGTTGGGTTTTTTTGGATTAATAACTAAAAGAATTACTGAAAGACTAAACGGAAAACGATAGCTTGAATAAAAGGAATCAAATTATAAATAAGTCTAGAGTTCTGAATCCACCTTAATTTATCCGAATTTAATCTTGATTATCCGTAATAAATAATTTTCCCAATTTATTGAAGGCGGAGATTGCTAATATATTCTACCGCCTCTCCCGAGGTCAATAGATTTATCTAACGGCGACTAACGCACTCTATCCCTAGGTGAATTATCTCCGCTAGGCAAAAAGCATGAAATCTCCTAAAGGCCACGTAGTTCCTATGAGTATATTCCTATCTCACAGAATAAAACGGTCCTCACCAATAGTTCCTCACCACATCTCCTCTCCCGATTCAAGTGAATGATTAAATCAATACAACTATTGGCCGATAATTGCAAGCATAAAACATAATTGGGAAAACTCAATAAAAAGGTAATAAATCGGATAACCTCAATCAATTCGTCAAAATAAAGGTTTCATCAAAACCCTAGATTAGGGCTTTAGCGACATACTAAAAACCGAAAATACAAAGTAAATAAACGAAAGCATAAAATTCAAACGCAGATGAAGCTCGGATTCCTCCGTTCTTCAGCTTCCGCCTTCTGCCCTTGAATTCCTCTGCTTTCCTCCTCTTCTCTGTCTCCAAGCTTAAGCTCTCTTAGGTCTAGATTCAATCAAATCCAAGATAATTAAATTAGGGTCTTAAGCCCTATTTATAGCTCAAGATCTCCATAAATCGCGTCCGTATTCGTTGGTTGAAAACGGCTTCAAACGGCCCAAAATCCGCGCAGACGTACCAAACCCGCTAAGTGTGCCGCGGCTCACTGAACCTGTGCCGCGGCACATCGCCAAAATCTGAATACCTGGGCGTAATTAAATCCTTCTGTGCCGCGGCTCACATGGGCTGCGCCGCGGCACAGAGTACAGCCTACTCTGCTCTTCGGCTGGTGTCTTCCTTTGCCGCGGCTCAGCTTCCTTGTGCCGCGGCTCATAGTCCAGTTTTGCCGTTTTCGCCCGTTTTGCCTCGTTTAAGCTTTCGGACTTCAATTTCCTGTCAATCATACAAAATTAAGGCATTAAAAGCTCATTTAGATGATTTCACACTCCAAAATACTACAAAATAATGATGAATAAACGTATAAAAATACGCCTAACAAATACCCCCAAACTTAAGCCTTTGCTTGTCCTCAAGCAAAAAGAATTAAAGTTAATAAAAGAATGTCGTGAATCATCGTGCAACTCACAGTGTTCAACCTAATCAATACTATCCTGCCATTCTCTCTAAATAATACGAGTGTCATAAAAGCGAGCCGCACTCGAATAATGATTCCGCAAAGAGATCAAGCTCACCCTAGTCATTTGTTCATGAAGAAAACTCACCAAAGATCAACAAAACATGAGTCAAATCAACCGTCAATAGGAAAGGCTAACATAAACAAGCTAGTTCGTCGCGTTCCACAGTCTAGAGGCACAATTTTTCACGAGTCTCATAACAAATAAACCTCAGACAGTATCCCCTTATATAAATATGCTCAAGAATTTGATTCGAGTCGACCACTAGGTTAGGATCTCGGGATGTTTCATCGGGATAATCCTAGGGTGTAACTTCCATTCTCATGTATTAGGAAACCGTTTGACGTAAAAGACACTCATGGGGCACATGGATGCTTCTAGTTACTAAGTTCCCGCTACGGCGGAGAAACAACTCGAATACAAAATTTCCGCATGTCCGAATCAAGGTTGCCGTTTTACGCGAGAGTAAATGGTCACGCGAATACCCCGGTTACTAGGCTTCCTATCATTGGCCCATGTGAACTCACTAAATCACTAGTCTAATCGGGAGTCGTCGTTTTACGCGAGTAAACAACGGGTCACGCGAATACCCCAGTTACTAGACTTCCCTTCATAGAACACATTATCTCGACTTTTGGGGAAAAGCGACCGACTCTAAACTCCATTTAAGTGCCAACACGACTAAAGAAACAAGATCGACTCACTATCCGGAAAATGTAGCCAAACGTATTGATAGGGATTAAAAACAAGTATGTATCGTCTCTTGTCTGCCAAGACCTCTACAATCACGAAAAATTTGACCTAATCAATACTAAGCAGAGCGAAATAATCGACTACAACTCGACTAAAACTTGCCCGCTTCTTCAAAGAGAAAGACAAGGTCGTAACATCAAGATTATCACACATAATAGAAGCACGAAAATTCACGAATAAAGAAAAACTACAAGCAAGGCTATTAAAAAAAAAATTTCGCAAAGAAAGAAAAGTGCAACAAAATATAATGTACAGCACAAAATAGAGTACAGCAGTGAATGTAGACTGAAAGTAAACCCCTCCCCCAAACTTAGGACGTACATTGACCTCAATGGACAAAAATTGAAATGCAAGAAAAGTAAAAGGTCAAGTACTCCTCCTCCCGCTGCTCAGAGCCGGTGCCAGATCGTCCGGTGAGGAAGGTGGTGTGGTGGCCGGGCGGGCGCAGAAATGGCCCGTCGGGATGCATGATGTGGGCCGCCCATGCGGCGAGGTGCTCCCGCCGATAAGCCTCCTCGCAGCAAGACGCCTCCGCTCGTCGGCTAGCCCGGCGGCCTGCTCTCTCATCTCGGCTCAAGCGGCGGCAACAACACTCTCCCGCGAATATTAAGACACTAGCGCATACGAGAGAGAATGATGAATTTGGACTTACACATCTCAACTGGATGTACGGGTTGGGCATGATGTAGATTGAAAACGTATACGTTGCAAGAAACTTCAAAACAATTGCTTTTTCAAGAAAATTTTCATTCGGCAATTTATCGACACCTTGAGGGTGCATGTTTACTTGAAGAATAAACATAGTTCTAGCTCGATTCAACCCCCAAAAACCGAAATGCAATTCAATTAGCAACAACTTAACACATTCAACTCATTTATGTTCTAATTTAATCAAGAAAATCGATGAAACTCCCCTGTTATTCTCGAACAATCGCAAAACTATATGAAGAAAAATAAACATGTTCCAATCATTTAAAGCATAGACACTTCCATATATCAACCATAAGCACATAAGAATTCAAGATTCAAGCGTACCTTTTGAAGATTACAAGAAAAATCGCAGAAAAAATTGAAGAATCGCTTCGGCTCACTTTGGGAGGGAAGGCAATGAAATAGGAAAACTTACCTGGAAATGCCGGCCGAGTGCTCGTTATATGCTACCTGGCCTTTCAAATTCCGCATAGTGTGCCGCGGCTCACAATAACCGTCTGCGGCACAAAGTACTGTCCCTTTTACTCGTGTCTCATTTTATCGTGTGCCGAGGCTTAAATTCCGTGTGCCCCGGCTCATTGCTCAAGTGTGCCGCGGCTCATTTATGCCGTGCCGCACAAAGTACGATTGGTTTTGCCTTCTCGGCGAATGATGTGTGCCGCGCTCACAATAGCCGTGCCGCGGCTCATACTCCGATTTCTCCGGGACTTTCCCCGCATGCATTTTGAAAAGAAGACGTTAAAAACGAGAGGACGAGATAGAAGCACAAAAATGATGAAAACTAAGAATCACGAAAAACAAGAAAAATAAAGAAATGCAAGATTCTACAACTACGAGCTCGGGTTGCCTCCCGAGAAGCGCTAAGTTTATAGTCGTCAGCCGGACCTATTGAACAACGTTAGTTTGCTTTTCGCAAACTCCATTTGGCTTCCGCCCCGTTTATCGAACCGTTTATATTTTGGTTAAAATTATGACCATCGGTCATCTGCAGGTCGATTCTCGGTTCGGTAATCAAATGGTGTTTGCGAAGAGGTTTCGACTTGAAAAACTTCCCGAAACACCCGGTTTCTCCATGACTAATTTTTCTCTTGGCTTTCGGCTCACTCTCCTCCTTTGCCAACGAACTCACGACTGCAGCAGATTTTTCCTCATGCTCGAGGAATGCCACTGCTCAACATCCTTCTTAAAACTTGGGCCATTCAACACAAAATCTGAATTTTTCCACCGACGATGTTTTCGGTGCTTTCCTCTTTCAACAACATCCACGCTTTCAATTTGAGACTCTTTATCAGCACTTCCGGACATGGGAGCGATTTGAACACTTGAAAAGTGACTTGCCTGCCTCGGACCCTCGAGTTAACTCCCCCTTTTCCACGTCTATAAGGGTGCGGCCCGTAGCTAGAAATGGTCGTCCCAAGATGATCGGAATATTTTCATCTTCCTCCATGTCTAGTACGATGAAATCAGCCGGAAAGATGAACTTATCGACTTTAACTAAAACATCCTCGATCACTCCTCGGATACTTAATCGATCGATCCGCCAATTGTAAGGAGACTGTGGTTGGCTTGGCTTCCCAATATTCACTTTTGGAAAATCGATAGAGGCATGAGGTTGATACTTGCACCAAGATCGCATAATGCCTTATCAAACGAAAGATTCCCCATGGTGCATGGTATGTTGAAGCTTCCGGATCTTTCAATTTAGGTGGAAGCTTCTTTTGAAGAATCAGACCGCACTCCTCTGTCAAGGCAACCGCTTCAAACTCTTCAAGTTTTCTCTTCTTAGATAATATCTCTTTCATGAACTTGACATAACTCGGCATCTGCTCCAATGCTTCGCGAACGGAATATTTATGTGAAGCTTTTGAACACCTCAAGGAACTTAGAAAATTGTTTGTCCGCCTCCTTTGCCGTAGTCTGCGGAAAGCGGAACGGGGGACACATGTCTTCGAGATCTCCGCCTTCAAGTTTTTCGACTCCTCCGCTTAAATTCCTTCGACTCCTCAATCACCTTCTCCTCTTTACCTCGTCGGGCTGATCCAGAACTTTCTCCCGCTTCTCAAGCTAACTGCGTTTAGACTCTCTCTAGGGTTAGTTTGTACTCGGCAATGCTCCTCCGACGAGTCACAATACATTAGCGATTTGGCCCAATGAACCTCCAAATTCGAATGGAAGCGTAATGATTTTGTAGTGTAGCTTCATCCGAGTCATAAATTGACTCGTATTTGCCGCCAATTTTGCAAGTGCTTCCTCGAGAGACACTTTAGGAGCGGAAGTGGGCCGTTGATTCCGAGTGAAAGGGGGCTGGTGTGCGTCTGTCCGTTTCTCCATGAAAAGTTGGGGTGATTGCGCCACCCCGGATTGTAAGTATTGAGTACGGGTTATTCATCGATTCCCATTTCCTACGAATTGAGCCTCGCTCCATATGATTTTGCTCGAACGGATTTCCAAATTGACATTCCGCACTGGGTGTGATCCGTTACACCAATTACACGCCTCAATGGTAACGGGGCTGGTGCATGCGAAAAGTTCGAGTGTTGTGTCAAAGCGGCGACTTGAGCCGACAAGGCGAGATCGGATCATTGCTCGAAACTTCCATTACCCTCTTCGGTGCCAATCTTTCACTGGCCATTGGTAAGCGTTTGCCGCCATATCCTCCAAAAGCACGTGAGCCTCGGCCATAGATTTTCCCATGAATGTCCCTCCCGAGGTCGTGACGACAAGAGTGCGTGTAGAAGCACTCAAACCACCATAAAACGTATGCGGTGAAGCCAATCAGAATGCCGTGATGAGGGCATCTTGAAGTAATTCTTTATATCGCTCCCACGCCTCGTGGAGCGATTCCATATCGAATCGGGCAAAGGTAGTTATCTCGTTTCTCAACCGCGCCGTCTTAGCCGGTGGGAAAAATTTTGCAAGGAAGGCTTGCACTAACCTCTCCCAAGTTGTAATCGACCCGTGGTAAGGAATTCAACCAAAACTTTGCTTTATCCATCAAAGAAAAAGGGAAAAGCCTCAATCGGATGGCATCGTCGGTGACACCATTTGTTTTAAATGTGTCGCATATCTCAAGGAACGAAGCAATGTGGGCATTCGGGTCATCCTTCGGCAATCCACAGAAAGGGCTCGCCTGTACCATCTGAATAATGGCGGGCTTGATTTCAAAATTATTAGCTTGGACGGTGGGACGCCGAATTCCCGAAAAATTTGCGTTGACTTGCGGCATGGCATAATCTCGAAGAGCGAGTTCTGGTTGAACTTGCCGCACTTGGTTGTCTCCTCCTTGGATTTCAATATTTTCGCCATCTTGACCGTAAATGCGCAACTCTCTTTTTTTCTTTTTATTCCTTCTTAGAGTGCGCTCGAGCTCGGTGTCCAAAGGTAGTAAGCCTCCGTTCTGAGTCTTCTCATGCACTACACGAAAGGTCTGAAAAGGAGAACAAATAAACGAAATTAAATACGCAAAAAAATAAAAACAAACGTTCAAATTAAGACCGGAAATACTTAAGTCGATATTAGAAAATTTCAATCCCGACAGCGGCGCCAAAAACTTGTTGCGATATTTCCTACACGCAAGTGCACGTCATCGTTTACAAGTAATAAAGTGATAAGTAGAGTATCGTTCCCACGAGGATTGACTCTCTAACTACCGACGTTTCGTATCCCAATTTTATTTGAACAATCGAAGTTGGGTTTTTGGATTAATAACTAAAAGAATTCTTGAAAGACTAAACAGAAAGCGATAGCTTGAATAAAAGGAATCAAATTATAAATAAGTCTAGAGTTCGAATCCACCTTAATTTATCCGAATTTAATCTTGATTATCCGTAATAAATAATTTTCCCAATTTATTGAAGGCGGAGATTGCTAATATATTCTACCGCCTCTCCCGAGGTCAATAGATTTATCTAACGGCGACTAACGCACTCTATCCCTAGGTGAATTATCTCGTCGCTAGGCAAAAGCATGAAATCTCCTAAAGGCCACGTAGTTCCTATGAGTATATTCCTATCTCACAGAATAAAACGGTCCTCACCAATAGTTCTCACCACATCTCCTCTCCGATTCAAGTGAATGATTAAATCAATACAACTATTGGCGGATAATTGCAAGCATAAAACATAATTGGGAAAACTCAATAAAAAGGTAATAAACTGGATAACCTCAATCAATTCGTCAAAATAAAGGTTTCATCAAAACCTAGATTAGGGCTTTAGCACGACATACTAAAAAGCGAAAATACAAAGTAAATAAACGAAAGCATAAAATTCAAACGCAGATGAAGCTCGGATTCCTCCGTTCTTGACTTCCATATCGCCCTTGAATTCCTCTGCTTTCCTCCTCTTCTCTCTCCAAGCTTAAGCTCTCTTAGGTCTAGATTCAATCAAATCCAAGATAATTAAATTAGGGTCTTAAGCCCTATTTATAGCTCAAGATCTCCATAAATCGCGTCCGTATTCGTTGGTTGAAAACGGCTTCAAACGGCCCAAAATCCGCGCAGACGTACCAAACCCGCTAAGTGTGCCGCGGCTCATCGAACTCGTGCCGCGGCACATCGCCAAAATCTGAATACCAGGCGTAATTAAATCCTTGTCGCGGCTCACATAGAGTGCGCCGCGGCACAGTCTGACCTACTCTGCCCTTCAGCTGGTGTTTTCCTTTGCCGCGGCTCAGCTTCCTTGTGCCGCGGCTCATAGTCCAGTTTTGCCGTTTTCGCCCGTTTTGCCTCGTTTAAGCTTTCGGACTTCAATTTCCTGTCAATCATACAAAATTAAGGCATTAAAAGCTCATTTAGATGATTTCACACTCCAAAATACTACAAAATAATGATGAATAAACGTATAAAAATACGCCTAACAGATGTGACTCCAGATATGTCACGATGCAACATGACAACGAAACTCAATGAAACACATATCCAATAAGGATCAAAAGGGCTTACCAAAGTGACCAACAAAACTCGACAATGAAAGATCGACACGACCACAATATCGTATTCCGTTAGATGATAGTTCACAGAATGCTCAATGTTGTCTTATCTATCAGCACATAAACTCCCAAGGTCGCAACCAAGGGTCACAGAAGCATCTACACAGGAATACTCCGGACGTAGGTACCATTCAGGTTTTATCCCTCAACATAGTTCCGTGAGGTACCATTTAGGTTTTACCCCCCCAGCACAGTTCCACGGGGTACCATTCAGGTTTTACCCCCCAACACATCGGCCCATTAAAATTACAGTTCTAAAGAAAGACAACAACACAAAATACACCATACAATGATGCACGCTCATTGCATGAAACATCAACATACAACATATACAAAAATGCATCGGAATAATTATCCTCATAATTGAACATTACTTAAATTACCTCAAAGCCGGAGACACTAACCTTTCCACAAACAACATCCCTGAACGAGTACACAGTTATTCGAATAACCTCGAATGAAGTACAATCCATCACTATCACCAAACCACCATCTCAAGATCAATGTTGACGCGACATACTATCCTCGATATCCGATATTCCATAACACAGGCCAAAGATAATCCACATCTTTGTCTTCACCAAACATATTTAAATCATATACATTATGATTTAACCCAAACTGAAGCATAATATACATACCATCATCTGACAATTCATATTTATAATTTCATTGCTATATGAATCATAATGAAATGAAATCAAAACCATTTATTAAACATAAATGAGCAAGTATAAACTTGCCTTGATACCAATGCGACAAATCCGTTACCAATTCCATCGCCTTCGTCTACGAGCTCCTCAGCCCCTACCAATTCCATCACCTTCGTCTATCGCAGCACAACGATTAAAATCAACGATCACTTATCACAACCTAATGCAATAATCAATTAACAACACGTTCGATATTAATCAACAACCGATATAACCAACCAATCAAACTCAAGGGTTCAACGATATCTAGATCATATACAAAACCAAACCATTCAACTCAAACAGATATGATTACAAGCCGTAATTCGATAATCAATCAATCCTAACAAATGTCTCAACATTCTCGATTCCAACTTCAATCTTAAATACGTATTAACAAGGTTCCTTCTTGTTCATATTTATAAATTCATAGAAAAATAATTACTGGTTATTATCATCAATCCGAACTATCCACATAGCTCAATATCATGAATAATCATAATCCCAGATTAACCATAACCTCTCCGGATTAATCCACATATCATGATTCATTACTCATCAATACAAAACGACCACAACAATCAACACAATATTGGTCCTAATCATTAAATCCATGTTTATACTCAAAACCATTTATACCCTATCACATATTCTTCTTTGATGTGATATATACCAAGAACACCAAGAACACTATGATTCCATAGTTATGCTCAAAACAACAACATAATCCAAGACATATATCATCATATTCTTCTACACTTCACATAACATCAAGAATCACAACAATGCCACCATGTCCATCATCATACGAACTAATCATCAATAACAACATCAAAATCCGAAGTTAAATAGAGGTATTATCCAACATACCTCTGAAGATGAACAACACAATCAAACTCCTCGAGAATCAATAATATCTTCAGATCTCAAGCTCTAATCCATGCCATCAAGCTCATAATAAAGTTAGAAGAGCCAAAATCGGCCTCAGAGGGTTGAAGGATGAAGAAACGAAGTGAAACTCTCAAAAATGACGAAATGACGAAGGCTCTCATATATATATATATATATAATTCATACCTTACGTACGCTACATGAACTCCCTTGCATACGTAACAATCATTAAGTATGTTATCCGACCTCGATAGCATACGTAACTGTAACACCCCAAACTAGGCGACTATTACAGTGCCGTGGACCCCCAACTGGGACCCACCAGGCAGATGAAAATTAATGACTGAAATAATATAATTATAGTACCGAACCACATTATATCATCAATTACTCCGATGAGGAGTTTCAAGTACAACACACCCAAGATAATACAGAATACATGTATATTTTATATGAAGATAAAATATACCACACTGAATCAAAATGAGTATCCAAACGGAAATCTGCAGTGGAAATAAAATGAAGACAACATGAATGACTGAAAGGACTGGGCCCCCTACTAGTATCACTGGGACTCCTCGCCGTCAACATTCTCTTCCCGTGCCTTTGCCTTGCCATGACCTGAAAACAATGTCCCCCAACGGGGTCAGTTACACAGAACAACAATCCTCAAGAGTTGAATATACACAATCATGATATATCTTAATTATGAAATTAAGCTGAAGAGGGGCATCGTAGAACGCCCGTAATGGTATGTGCATGTGCACAAGATGAGTGACCGGACACACCCGCCCTTATACCTAATTAGTCTCACGGAGGTACGTTACCGTGTGCACAGTCCATTGTGTCGGTGAACCCGAACACGTGACCATCATATGCTCGATTAAAAATTCCACATATCACCACCCGGCCACACAATATGAACCCAGAAGGTCATATGAACGATAATGACCATGATGAATATTAATGAATAACAATCCGACAAAGTCAAGAATGACTCACCGAGATGAAATAATAGTGAAGTGAATGATAGCTCAATGAAATGATTGGAACCGTCGTTTCTCGTGAATGAAGTGATTAT
>JAWKAU010000792.1:0-33846 GCA_033398695.1 Orobanche coerulescens
TGATTTGGTTAAACGATCAACTATCACCCGAATCCCATATTCATTCCACATCTAGTTCTTAGCATATTAGTGATAAAGTCAAACCGATATGTCCTCCACGTTTCCCGTTGAGAATCGGGAGGCTGACTTAACGATGGCCAGGCCGTTGATACTCGATCTTAACCTGTGACAAATCGAGCATTTCGAAACATGGTAGCTCGTCTTTCTTCGCTATTGCCTGAAATTAACCCAGTCCTTATACATTTCATGGGTACCGGTGGTGGATAGAATAAGGCGACCCATGAGCTTCCTTCATAATAAAATGCCATTCCAGAACCATCAACATTAGGAGCCGAGATCGGTTCTCGAAATCTCAAAACTCCATCATCATGGATTCACGAATCCGGGGCGCTTCCCTTGATCAGCCAAATCCGCATCTGTGAATCATCAGATGATCATCCGCTTTGTCTAGATTTGATTTCTTCGGTTAATAAAGCGAAGTTAATTCCAAATACGCCTTACGATTGTCAACTTGGACTCTTTGTAACCACACTTCAATTCCTTCTCGAATCATCCCTCTCGTTGAAGGCTAAGTTGGGAGAATTCGGCCCATTTTCTAGCATCTGGATAGAGAAGCAGGCTTGCAGTGGAGTGCATCTTGGCTACTACATTTTTGCTTTGCCTGGATAATACTGAAACTCTCAAGTCATAGTCCTCAATCGGCTCTAACCATCTTCTTTTGCCGCATATTTCGAGCTCTTTACATTTGGGAATATGTGTTTGAGACTCTTGTGATCAAGTAAAGATCGCGGTAGAGTCCGTATCTGAGTAATGCCTCCCGAGATCTTCAAAGCAAAACTCTGCTGCTAGCTCCAAGAATCATGTATTTGGGTAATTCACTTCATAAGGTTTGAGCATTAAGTGAAGCATAAGCTGATTACCTTGTCATTACGCATCAATACACATCCGAGTCCTTGGTTGAAGCATCACTGGCAAACTATGAATCCTCCGAGTCCCTTGTGGAAGTGATAAAATTGATCACTGTCGTCAATCTGCTTCTTCAATTTGCTCAAAACTAGTCGAGCCACGACTCGAATTTCCTCAAACTTTTGAGTTTTTACTGCATGGAGTCGAGTAAGTGGCGGGAGATTTTGGAAAACCCTTCCACAAGCCAGCGATAATACCCGGCCAAGTCACAGAAACTTGGGACTTCTTTCACACGTTCTTTGGAAACTGTCCATGCATAATTGCTTGAGTCTTACGAGGATCTACTCTCGGACTCCTATTAGTGAGTACCATGTGGCCAGAGGAACATTACTTCCTTCTTGAATTCACATTTAGAGAGTTTGGCGTGCGATTTGCTTTAAGCTTCTCAAAAGCTCTAATCTGATCCATAAAATCTTTGTGCATGCTCTTAGGAGTCCTTAGAATACACCCAAAATATCATCTCAATGAACCACGACCACAAGTTGTCAAATATTTGATGAACACTCGGTTCATCAAGCGCATGAATACTGAAGGTGCATTAGTAAGAGACCAAATGGCATCACTTTACTGGAAACTCGTAGTGTCCAGGTATCAATGCGAGTTACGACTGCGGCTTTGGAACATCAGTTCCCTTCAATCCCTAAATTTGCAGTGGTATCCACGATCTCGAGATCGATTTTAGAAAATATTGTTGCCCCTTGCAAGGTGGTCGAAACCAAATCATCAATCAAGTGGCAGCGGATATTTTGTTCTTAATCATCATCTTGTTCGGCTCTCGATGAAGTGTTACTGGCGATCGGGGCAGTCCAGTCCTTCTTTCGGACAAAAATAAGCTGGCGCTCCCGAGGTGGCAACGCTTAGGCCCAGAATATAGCACTTTGTCAATAACTCCTCCGATTGCTTCTTGAGTTATTACATTTGATGAAGTGCCATATGATCGCGGTGCCTTAGAAATTAGTGTAGCTCGGGTTCATGACTCGATAGTAAATTCCTACATCCCTTACGTGGAGGTAGTCGAGGGTAATTTGTCGAGTAAATACATCTTGGAAATTCATTCACGTAGCAATGGATGAAAATTCCCATAATTTCGTCTTCCTTCTTCATTTATAGCACCGATACCCGATGCGGTAGCCATGCTTCAACAATTTGCAGCGACTTTCATTACTTTGATCAACTTACCTGAGGCTTCTGAACTTTCCATCGGCAGACAATATTTACGGAACCGTCGTCGGCGATCAATGAGATATTCCTCCTTCCGGTGAGTTTACAATTGCTCCATATCGATTAAATGCCAATGCGTCTAAAGTATCAATTCGTCTCCTTGCATTTCTATCATGATCGGATTTGAGAGCCATCTCTTGCCACCAGATAATCAGTGAAATTTCTAGTTTCTAAGTTCCCGACAATCCTCTCTCCACTCGACCAAACCAACAACATAAGGTTCCACAGAGTGAAAGCCGGAAATATTGAGCGATTTACACAAGACAAAGATATAACAAAGAATGCGTAGGCTCACTGTACTCGAATAAAGCCCAATAGCCCAGGTGGTAAAGGATCACGGGCCGAGTGCACGATGCGACATTGTGGCATCACGATCGTCCCTTGTCCTCATCTCATCTCATACGTGGGCATTAGAGGCCAGTCTGGCTTTTTCGATGTCCCCCTTCCCGGTCCCATTGTCCTCTGCAACAAATCCGCGGCCAAGTTTTGAGCCCATCCCCAGACACTTTACTGCTGCGTCTGACGTTGAATACTAGCTTCCTTAGGCTATTTGTGACTAGAGCAGAGTTCCAGCGTGTATGTTGGTGGCGTCCTTGCAAAAGCGTCACTTCACCCAGTGCATCTGTCGCACATCATGATCATAACATATAGCCGGGTATGCGCGACAATCACGCCAAAGGTGGCACAGGCGAACCCACAATTAAAAGCACTTCCTATTTGTGTCCATTAGTGGTGACAGCATTTATTAGTAATTGCTTTCCGCTCTTAGATGGAGTGCGGAGGTTTTGAAAGAAAGAGAAGATTGGGTCTTACAGGGTTGCCATTTGCTCTTATCTTATGTAAAAGTACCTGAGACTTTCTGTTTCTTCGACTCAAGCTAAACTTCTCCATGCCGCTTCTTTTTATTCCCGTACGCCAACGCCTTATCCTGGTATTGGCGGAGTAGTGACGTTAAAACCCCGGATATGTACTTACTCTGGATTTACAGTTTCATCACCTCATTTGAAAATGAGAGTCATCATCTTTCATATCGACATTAGACCGGATGTCGAACAAATGTTAGCTTCTTTAGTTAAGCATCTTAATAAATGCAGGGATACGAGGTTCCATTTGATGGGTGAGGCGGAGAAAAACTCCCGAATTTTGGCTTCCCTCCACGGGACGAGGCAATCTTAGGCTTCACGTCATCATTTTTAAATTTCCGTCAGTGCGGCATCATGATCTGCCAGTCGGATAGCTTCCCACCACTCGGATGCTGCTTCCCTATCCCGAGGAGAAGTCTTGGGCAATGCGGGCTCTCACTGTCGTCAAGGCCCGATTAATTCCAGTAAAAATTTTCTCCGATTCCTTCAGCAATGGTCCCAAGTGGGAGTCTCGGAAAAGCCATCAAATTTGGGTGGTTGCATCTTTGCCACTTCTTGTAACCATGCCAGTGCCTCGTTTCATTCGTTTACGGAATCCTTTCCATTGTCCATTATCCTGCTTTGAATTCCTACGCCCACTTGCATTCGGTCCGACACGACTGGCAGTAGTCACTCTGACTGCGACTTGACGAAGAGATTCACAGTACACGAGTTCGGTTCGTTATTAATGGATTATTGCGGGCTCACTTTGAGCTATGGCGGCACAGTTAGAAGCGGCGCTTCCCTTTCCAGCATTTTCTTCATCGCGTCCACGACCCCGCTGACCAGCATCCAGCGTCCGCCTCTCAGCATCACGTAGCGCCAAATACTCGATATCGGAAACAACATCGTTCACAATATTCGAGTATAAAGAGACTACTGACATGTAAAGAGCGAGAGAGTTTAGGAACTTACAACCACCGTTCGCGCAGAGAGGCGTAGGCTAGTGCGGTGATATGTCATTTCCACGGCGGTTACCTCAAAGAGACACTTCGTATTAGCCCTATTTTAACCCAGCCAAGATATCCATAATCTTAGCTCACGATACCATATTACATAGCACTTTTGATATATTCGGGAATAATACACAGTAGCAAACAAATCAACTTTATAAGGATTTACAGAAATTTGAAAAGAATTGAGCAGAGACATTAAAAGATACTAACGAATGGAAATAACGCAATTAAGATATAACAATGCGACGAAATCTTTGAAATGCGATTGTTCAACGGGAACTTAATAATACATCACCAAATTCAAATTCGGCATAAATGACTTCGTATTTCGAGTACTTATTGAAATAACTTGATAGAACAACGGACAAATAAACCCACAGCCGAAACATCACTCACGCACCACTAAATGTAATCATGCAAATCTCAGGTGGTTATTTCCCGGCTCTCCACGGATCCACGAACATACATAAATGTTCACCCCGAAGGATTAGCACAACGATGCTGAAGTACAAGTCCTGATATTAAATCATCAATGATATAATCAACATTATATACGTAACAAGTTTTTCTCCAATGAGAAATATTCACAACACGTATCATATCTTCATGATTTCAACATCTTTATTTGGTATTCCCAACGATCCGGTAGCACCTGATTTCTATAGATTCCCATGATGATCCGTCCGGACCAACACATGGTGGAACTACTTGTCGAAGCGATCAGTAGCACACGGCTATAGATTCCCGCTGATGATTCCCGTCGGATCGATGCATGGTGGACATATAATCACAACATATTCTACACGATACAATCACATTGTCATAATATAAACAATTCTAATTAGAGTACTTGCCTCGGATTCGTTGACAGAATAAACTGCACGAATATCGAAAAGTACTCGAAGGTAAAATTACTTGATCAATCCACGTGTTAAACTCGAACCTTAACAAAAGAAATATGCAAATTCATTTCATGCCTTGATGCAGACATCTAACGATTCAGCCAATTACGGTGAGGAAGTCGCCCAGTATGCGATGCATGCGGATGAAACTAACGCATGCCGCTCGCGGCATCTTGTATGGGCGTGCGTTAATCACTACTCGTTAGCGCATACTATGACTACACCACGGCCTGGCGTCGCTTAACCATGCCACGCAGTCGATTACACTCGTACCTTTGATCGGTAAGTGGCCTCGCCGATGACTTAGCGCTTGCGGCCCAGGGTTGCAAATATAGCGTGCTGGCCTAAACATACTTTTCGATGCGCATGCGTTAATTCCGTAGCTTAAGCGTGGGTTAATAGTGCGTAAGCGGCTGATTCAACTGGAGGGCAGCGATTATATCGTATGGTGATGAGTAAAGCGAATCCCTTAGTCATAATGTTTGTTATTCGGCTTCATGATATGGTCATAGCACCTTTATGAATGATCTCATGTGAATACTAACAACTTTGAGGTGTGAAGTATACGTATAATCATCATAACTGCTATAATCCGTCTTGATTACAATTCTCATGCAAGTTGGTGATCTCGGTTGATGTATTAGATTACTACTATCATTATACATATTCGGACTTCATCTTGAGTGAACTAGCTTGATTCCAACATACGAAAGAATATTTTCTAAGATGATTCTTCCTTTAAGTTCTTACGCAATATCACCTCGATTCATGATCACCAAAGATAACATAAATCATACGGATTGTTAGCTTGAATGTTTCTCTCATCATTTGAAGTACTAGGATTCCGACTTCAAGGTTCCCGACAAAATATCGTAATTGTAGACATTCCGATCTTCTAAACATGATGTTTGTTGAATAATTCATAATGAATTCAATATCTAGTTAACATGATCATCTTATCCCTTGGAATCGAATCTAAGGCGAGTTGATAGGTTGAACATACCTTAATATCGAAAATCAACTTTGAACCCAGAGAGTAAATCCGACTCGGTGGGTTATGTGCCACTCGAAGATGTTACTTCTCTTCAATGATCACTCCACAGTGATAAGCTGTATTGTCGAGGATCACTAAAATGTCTTTACTAAGTGTGTAGAGGATTATTGCTGAACTCTTTGGCCTCTCAAGGATGAAGAATGGACGGATGAAATGTAAGCCCAAGCGGGTTGTTGTCCCATTTATAATATTACGCATTTTAACAAGTTAGCGCATGCTACCTAAGCTTCCTTAGCACGCACTAATAAGAGTTGACTTGGCTTGTCCGAGGTTCATCAGCGGGAATCTTATCCCAGGATCCATTGTCATTTTGGCGCATGTCTTGCCGTCCTTGATAATTAGAGTTCTTAGCGCCTGTAGCTCCTGCATGCATGGCGTGCGCTAGTAGTAACCGAGTCGCCGCGCGTTAGCTCACATTCTTAGCGTGCGCTATCAAGTTTGCATGAGAAATTTTGCATGTTGTTATACTTAGAGTACAAGGATGCCGATACGAGAAATATCCATACTCGATAATCAAAACCACAAATCCAGATAATACGGGAGTTCGAATACGGGTGAAGCATACCCAGTAATAAATCCGGATATTACAAATTTAAGGTTCATGAAGTTCTGAGAGGATTGGGCTCATAAAGTTCGCTTCCGGTTTGGATTAAAGGTTCATTGAGGATTCACTGAGTTGGGCTCATAAGTTCCTTTGGATTTAGTTCTACGGTTCATTGCGGCAGGTTCCCAGAGGATTTAGGCTCATAATGTTCCTTTGGATTTGGATCTAAGGTTCAAGCGAGGCTCTGAGGACTAGGCTCATGAAGTTCCTTGAGACTACGAGATTAAATGTTCGCATGAGTTCTTGAAGGTGGGTTCGCCCATGAGTTCCTTTAGATTTGAATTTAGGTTGGCCCTAAGGAGTCACTGAGGACTAGGTTCGTGAAGTTCCTTTTGACTTGGATTTAAGGTTCATGAGGATCATGGAGGGACTATGCTCATGTGGGTTCCTTAGGATTTGTAATAAAGGTTCATGAGGGTGCACACAATTTGGAGCTCATGAAGTTCCTTTGGATTTGGATTTAAGTTTCCGGGAACTTCATGAGGTTCCCATGGAGTCTAAACTCATGAAGTTCCTTTGAATTTGGATTTAAGGTTCATGAGAGTTCACTGAGAGAGGACTGACATGAAGTTCCTTTGGTTGAATTAAGCTTCACGAGGTTCTGAAGAGGCGGACTCATGAAGTTCACTTTTGGATTTCGATTTAAGGTTCATGAGTTTCCTAGAGAGTGGGCTCATGAAGGTCAGATTGAATACGGATTTAAGGTTCGGGAGGTTCTAGAGGACTAGGCTCATGAGAGTTCCTTCATATTTGGAATAAAGGTTCATGAGGTCCCTAAAGAGTGTGCTCATGAAGTTCCTTTTGGATTTGGATTTAAGGGTCCGGAACTTCATGAGGTTCCCATAGAGACTAGGCTCATGAAGTTACTTTGAATTTGGTTAAGGTTCAGCTGAAGTTCCCAGGAATAGCCTCGCCAAGTTCCCTTGGATTTAGTTTCAGAGTTAAGCCATGAGGTTCTGGAGATTGGGCTCATGAAGTTCCTTGGATTTGGATTAAAGGTTCATGCACGGTTCTGAAGATTTGGGCTCATGAAGTTCCTTTGGATTTGGATTTATGGTTATGAGGTTCCCCAGAGGATAGGCTCATAATGTTCCTTTTGATTTGGATTTAAGGTTCATGAGGTTCTGGGGACTAGGCTCTCATGAAGTTCCTTGAGACTTCGAATTAAAGGTTCATGAGGTTCTGGGGGTTTGGGATCATGAAGTTCCTTTAGTTTGGATCTAATGTTCATGAGGTTCTATAGGACTATGTTCGTGAAGTTCCTTTTGACTTGGATTTAAGGTTCATGAGGTTCTATAGGGATAAGGCTCCTCGAGTTCCTTTAGATTTGGATTTAAGGTTAATGAGGTTCTGAAATGGACTCATGAAGTTCCTTTTGGATTTCGATTTAAGTTTCATGGGTTTTGCGTAGAATTTGGGCTCATGGGGAATTCCTTTGGATTTGGATTTAAGGTTCGGGAGGTCCACTGCCAAAGGGTGTGCTCATAAAGTTCCTTTGGATTTGGATTCTGGTTCCTGAACTTCATGAGGTTCCCATAGGGTAGGCTCCATGAAGTTCCTTTATTGTAATTTAAGGTTTGTGAAGTTCACAGAGGACTAGGCTCATGAAGTTCCTTCTGATTTGGATTAAAGCTTCACGAGGTTCCTCGGAGGACTAGGCTCATGAAAGTTCCCTTGGATTTGGATTTAAGGTTCATGGAGTTCTAGAGGATTGGGCTCATTGAAGTTCCTTGATTTGGATTATGAGGTTCACTTGAAGGTTCTGAAAAGGCTCCATGAAGTTCCTTTGGATTTGGATTCCACGGTTCATGAGGTTCTGGAGGACTAGGCTCATAATGTTCCTTTGGATTTGGATTTAATGTTCTGAGGTTCCTGAGAGGAGACTAGGTTCTGAAGTTCGCTTGAGACCTAGATTAAATGTTCATGAGGTTCTGCAAGGGTGGGCTCATGAAGTTCACATGGATTTGGATTTAAAGGTTCGTGAGGTTCTAGAGGACTAGGTTGCGTAAGGATTTCTTTTTGACTTGGATTTAAGGTTCATGAGGTTCGCGATGAGGACTAGGCTCCATAGAGGTTCCTTTGGATTTGTAATAAAGGTTCATGAGTTTCAAAAATTTGGGCTCATGAAGTTCCTTTGAATTTGGATTTAAGGTTCATGAAGTTCTAGAGGACTAGGCTTATGAAGTTCCTTGGTTTGATTAAAGCTTCCTGAGGTTCACTAAAGAGAGGTAGGTTTCGTGAAGTTCACTTTGATTTGGATTTAAGGTTCATGAGGTTCTAGAAAGGGTAGGCTCATGAGTTCCCTTGGATTTGGAATAATGGTTCATGAGGAGTCCACTAAAGGTGGGCTCATGATTCCTTTGAATTTGGATTTAAGGTTCACTTGAAGTTCCTAGAGGACTAGGCTCATGAAGTTCCTTCGGATTTGGATTAAAGCTTCCACGAGGTTCTGGGAGCTGGGCTCATGAAAAGTCCACTTGGATTTGGATTTAAGGTTCATGAGGTTCCACAGAGGATTGGGCTCATGAAGTTCCTTGATTTGGATTAAAGGTTCATGAGGTTCTGGAGGAATTTGGGCTCATGAAGTTCCTTTGGATTAGATTTCACAGTTCATTAGGTTCCCAGAGGACTAGGCTCATAATGTTCCTTTGGATTTGGATCTAAGGTTCACGAGGCTCTGAGGACTAGGCTCATGAAGTTCCTTGAGACTCGAGATTAAATGTTCATGAGGTTCTCTGAGGCGTAGGTTCATGAAGTTCCTTTAGATTTGAATTTAAGGTTCGTGAGGTTCTAGAGGACTAGGTTAGAAGATGAAGTTGCTTTGACTTGGATTTAAGGTTCATGAGGATCATAGATGACTAGGCTCATGAGGTTCCTTGGTTGTAATAAGGAGGTTTATGAGGTCACACAAAGGTGGGCTCATGAACTTCCTTTGGATTTGGTTTAAGTTTCCACGAACACTTGAGGTTCCCTCCCCCCATAGGACTAGGCTCATGGCGTTTCCTTTGAATTGGATTTAAGGTTCATGAAGTTCACTGAGGACTAGGCTTATGAAGTTCCTTTGGATTTGAATTAAAGCGTCACGAGGTTCTGAAAGGCTTTGGACTCATGAAGTTCCTTTTGGATTTCGATTTAAGGTTCATGAGTTTCTCACTGAGGTGAGGCTCATGAAAATTCCGTTGGATCTGGATTTAAGGTTAGGGAGGTTCTGAAAGGACTAGGCTCATGAGGTTCCTTCATATTTGGAATGAGTTCATGAGGTCCCTGAAGGGCCCGTGTGCTCATGAAGTTCCTTTGGATTTGGATTTAAGGGTCAGACTTCATGAGGTTCCCATAGGACTAGGCTCATGAAGATTTACTTTGAATTTGGATTTAAGGTTCATAAGAGTTCCACAGAGGAATAGCCTCATGAAGTTCCCTTGGATTTGGATTTAAGGTTCATGAGGTTCTAGAGGATTGGGCTCATGAAGTTCCTTCGGATTTGGATTAAAGGTTCATGCACGGTTCCTAGAAAGGTGGGCTCATGAAGTTCCTTTGGATTTGGATTTATGGTTCATGTAGAGGTTCCCAGGAGGATGGGCTCATAATGTTCCTTTTGATTTGGATTTAAGGTTCATGAGGTTCACAGAGGACTAGGCTCATGAAGTTCCTTGGAACTTCGAATTAAAGGTTCATGAGGTTCACAGAGAATTTGGGATCATGAAGTTCCTTTGGATTTGGATCTAATGTTCATGAGGTTCTATAGGACTATGTTCGTGAAGTTCCTTTTTGACTTAGATTTAGGTTCACTGTGAGGTTCTATGTCAGGGCCGAAGGGCTCATCGAGTTCCTTTTAGATTTGGATTTAAGGTTAATGAGGTTCTGAGAAGCTTGGACTCATGAAGTTCCTTTTTGGATTTGATTTAAGTTTCATGGGTTTACCGTAGAGAGGGCTAGGCTCATTAGAAATTCCTTTGGATTTGGATTTAAGGTTGGGAGGTCCACTGACAATTTGTGCTCATAAAGTTCCTTTAGTTTGGATTCTTGCGTTCCACGGAACTTCATGAGGTTCCCATAGGACTAGGCTCATGAGAGTTCCTTTGAATTTGAATTTAAGGTTTATGAAGTTCTGAGGACTAGGCTCATGAAGTTCACTTCTGTTTGGATTAAAGCTTCACGAGGTTCCTCGAGGACTAGGCTCATGAAAAGTTCCCTTGGATTTGGATTTAAGGTTCATGGGGTTCTGAGAGGATTGGGCTCATGAGGTTCCTTCGGATTGGATTAAAGGTTCAGCTGAGGTTTCACAGAGGAGTGCAGGCTCATGAAGTTCCTTTGAATTTGGATTCTGGTTCATGAGGTTCTGGAGGACTAGGCTCTAATGTTCCTTTGGATTTGGATTTAAGTGTTCACGAGGTTCTAGAGGACTAGAGTTCTGAAGTTCCTTGAGACTCGAATTAAATGTTCATGAGGAGTTCCCAGAGAAGGTAGGCTCATGAAGTTCTGTGGATTTGGATTTAAGGTTCGTGAGGTTCTGAGGACTAGGTTCGTAGGTAGTTTCTTTTGACTTGGATTTAAGGTTCATGAGGTTCATAGAGGACTAGGCTCATGAGGTTTCCTTTAGATTTGTAATAAAGGTTCATGAGGTTCACAAAAGAGTTTGGGCTCATGAAGTTCCTTTGAATTTGGATTTAAGGTTCATGAAGTTCCTAGAGGACTAGGCTTGCTATGAAGTTCTGGCGGTTGGATTAAAGAAGCTTCCAGGAGTTCCTAAAAAGAGTAGGCTTCGTGAAGTTCCTTATGATTGGATTTAAGGTTCATGAGGTTCTGAAATTTGGGCTCATGAGGTTCCTTGGTTGGAATAATGGTTCATGAGGTCCCTAAAAGAATTTGGGCTCATGAAGTTCCTTTGAATTTGGATTTAAGGTTCATGAAGTTCCTAGAGGACTAGGAAGTCATGAAGTTCCTTGGTTGGATTAAGCTTCACGAGGTTCTAGAGGCTGGGCTCATGAAAAGTCCATGGATTTGGATTTAAGGTTCATGAGGTTCTGATTGGGCTCATGAGATTCCTTGATTTGGATTAAAGGTTCATGAGGTTCCTGAAAAGTGGGCTCATGAAGTTCCTTTGGATTTAGATTTACGGTTCATTAGGTTCCCGGACTAGGCTCATAATGTTCCTTTGGATTTGGATCTAAGGTTCACGAGGCTCTGAGACTAGGCTCATGAAGTACCTTTAGACACGAATTAAAATTTCATGAAGTTCCTAGACTACTCGGTTAATGTAGTTCCTTTATATGTGATTTTAAGGTTCGTGGGGTTCCTGGAGGAGTAGGTTCGTGAAGTTGCTTTTGACTTGGATTTAAGGTTCATGAGGATCATAGATGACTAGGCTCATGAGGTTCCTTAGGATTTGTAATAAAGGTTTATGAGGTCCACAAAGGTGGGCTCATGAACTTCCTTTGGATTGGATTTAAGTTTCCCACGAACTTCATGAGGTTCCCATAGGACTAGGCTCATGACGTTCCTTTGAATTTGGATTTAAGGTTCACTTGAAGTTCTGAGGACTAGGCTTATGAAGTTCCTTTGGATTTGAATTAAAGCGTCACGAGGTTCTGAAGGCTGGACTCATGAAGTTCCTTTTGGATTTCGATTTAAGGTTCATGAGTTTCCTGAGAAGGGAATTTGGGCTCATGAAATTAGTTGAATCTGGATTTAAGGTTGGGGAGGTTCTGAGGACTAGGCTCATGAGGTTCCTTCAAATTTGGAATAAAGGTTCATGAGGTCACTAAGAGTGTGCTCATGAAGTTCCTTTGGATTTGGATTTAGGGTCAGTAAATTCATGAGGTTCGTAGGACTAGGCTCATGAAGTTCCCTTGAATTTGGTTAGGTTCGTGAAGTTCCCAGGACTAGCCTCATGAAGTTCCCTTGGATTTGGATTTAAGGTTCATGAGGTTCCTGAGGATTGGGCTCATGAGTTCCTTCGGATTTGGATTAAAGGTTCATGCGGTTCCTAAAGTGGTCTCATGAAGTTCCTTTGGATTTGGATTTATGGTTCATGGGGTTCCCAGGAGGATAGGCTCCATAATGTTCCTTTTGATTTGGATTTAAGGTTCATGAGGTTCTGAGGACTAGGCTCATGAAGTTCCTTGAGACTCGAATTAAATGTTCATGAGGTTCTGAGGACTGGGCTCATGAAGTTCCTTTGGATTTGGATCTAAGGTTCTGAGTTCACATAGGACTATGTTCGTGAAGTTCCTTTTAACTTGGATTTAAGGTTCATGAGGTTCTATAGAATTTGGGCTCATGAGTTCCTTTAGATTTGGATTTAAGGTTAATGAGGTTCGGGAAAGCCTGGACTCATGAAGTTCCTTTTGGAATTTGATTTAAGTTTCATGGGTTTCTAGAGAATTTGGGCTCATGAAATTCCTTTGGATTTGGATTTATGGTTCGGGGAGGAGTCCACTGAGGTAATTTGTGCTCATAAAGTTCCTTTGGATTTGGATTTACGGTTCCGAGGGACTTCATGAGGTTCCCATAGGACTAGGCTCACTTGAAGTTCCTTTGAATTTGGATTTAAGGTTTATGAAGTTCTGGAGGACTGAGGCTCATGAAGTTCCTTCTATTTGGATTAAAGCACGAGGTTCCTCAGGGACTACGCTCATGAAGAGAAAGTTCGCTTGGATTTGGATTTAAGGTTCATGAGGTTCCTGGGATTGGGCTCATGAAGTTCGCCCGGATTTGGATTAAAGGTTCATGAGGTTCTAGAGGACTAGGCTCATGAAGTTCCTGGTTGGATTCTGATTCCACAGTTCATGAGGTTCTGAGGACTAGGCTCATAATGTTCCTTTGGATTTGGATTTAAGGTTCACGAGAGTTCCTAGAGGACTAGGTTCATGAAGTTCAGCAAGGACTCGCAGATTAAATGTTCATGAGGTTCTGAGAGGTAAGGCTCATGAGAGTTCCTTTGGTTGGTTTAAGGTTCGTAGGGTTCATAGAAATTTAGGTTAGTGAAGTTTCTTTTGACTTGGATTTAAGGTTCATGAGGTTCATAGCAGGACTAGGCTCATGAGAGTTCCTTGATTGTAATAAAGGTTCATGAGGTTCTAAAGAATTTGTAGGCTCGCGAAGTTCCTTTGAATTTGGATTTAAGGTTCATGAAGTTCCCTGAGGACTAGGCTTATGAAAGTTTCAGCCTTGGATTTGGATTAAAGCTATCACGGGGTTCTAAGGGTAGGCTCAGTAAGTTCCTTTGATTTGGATTTAAGGTCTCATAGAGGTTCTAGAGGACTAGGCTCATGAGGTTCCTTGAGTTTGGAATAATGGTTCACTTGAGGTCACACTAAGAATTTGGGCTCATTAAGTTCCTTTGAATTTGGATTTAAAAGGTTCATGAAGTTCTGAGGATTTAGGCTCATGAAGTTCCTTGGATTTGGATTAAAGCTTCACCCGAAGGGTTCCTGAGGGTGGGCTCATGAAAAGTCCTTGGATTTGGATTTAAGTTTCATGAGGTTCACTGAAGGATTGGGCTCATGAAGTTCCTTGGTTGGATTAAAGGTTCATGAGGTTCACAGAATTTGGGCTCATGAAGTTCCTTTGGATTTGGATTTCCGGTTCATTAGGTTCCCGAGAGGACTAGGCTCATAATGTTCCTTTGGATTTGGATCTAAGGTTCACGAGGCTCCACTAGAGGACTAGGCTCATGGGAAGTTCCTTGGAGACTCGAATTAAATGTTCATGAGTTTCTACAGAGAGGAGTGAGGTTCATGAGATTCCTTTAGATTTGAATTTAAGAGTTCGTTGAGGTTCTAGAGGACTAGGTTAAGTAGAGTTGCTTTTGACTTGGATTTATAGGTTCATGAGGATCATAGAGGACTAGGCTCATGAGGTTCCTTAGGATTTGTAATAAAGGTTCATATGGAGGTCCACTAAGAATTTGGGCTCATGGAAGTTCCTTTGGATTTGGATTTAAGTTTCCGGGAACTTCGCATGAGGTTCCCATAGTACTAGGCTCCATGAAGTTCCTTTGAATTTGGATTTAAGAGTTCATGAGGTTTCTAGAGGATTGGGCTCATAGAAGTTCCTTCTGAATTTGGATTAAAGCTTCACGAGGTTCACTGAAATTTGGACTCGTGAAGTTCCTTTTGGATTCCCGATTTAAGGTTCACTTGAGGTTCCTAGAGGACTAGGCTCATGAAGTTCCTTGGAGACTTTCGAATTTAAATGTTCATGAGGATTCTAGAGAATTTGGGCTCATGAAGTTCCAGTATGGAATTGGATCTAAGGTTCATGAGGTTCTATAGGATTTATGTTAGTAAAGTTCACTTTTGACTTGGATTTAAGGTTCCTTGAGGTTCCTGAAGGTGGGCTCATGAGGTTCCTTTAGATTTGGATTTAAGGTTAATGGGTTCTAGAAGGTTTGGACTCATGAAGTTCCTTTTGGATTTCGATTTAAGTTTCATGAGTTTCTGAAGTGGGCTCATAGGAATTCCTTTGAGTTGGATTTAGGTTCGGGAGGTCCACTATATGAATTTGTGCTCATAAAGTTCCTTTGGATTTGGATTTACAGGTTCCGAACTTCATGTGGGGATTCCCATAGGACTAGGCTCATGAAGTTCCTTTGAATTTGGATTTAAGGTTTGCCATGAGTTCTGAAGGACTAGGCTCATGAGTTCCTTGAATTTGGATTAAGAAGCTTCTGAGGGTTCCTCAGAGGACTAGGCTAATAGTTCCGCTTAGATTTGGATTTAAAGGTTCATGAGGTTCTAGAGTTGGGCTCATAGAAGTTCCTTGGATTGGATTAAAGGTTCATTAGGTTCCTAGAGAGTGGGCTCATGAAGTTCCTTTCAGATTTGGATTCTGATTCATGAGGGTTCATAGGAGGACTAGGCTCATAATGTTCCTTTGGATTTGGATTTAAGGTTCACGAGGTTCCTGAGGACTAGGTTCATGAGAGTTCTTGAGACTCGAATTAAATGTTCATGAGGTTCTCAGAGAGATTTGGGCCCATGAAGTTCCTTTGGATTTGGATTTAAGAGTTCGTGAGGTTTCTAGAGGACTAGGTTCGTTGAAGTTTCTTTTTGACTTGGATTTAAGGTTCTTGAGGTTCGCTATGAAGGGTTAGGCTCATGAGGAGTTCCTTGGTTTGTAATAAAGGTTCCATGAGGTTCTACACAAAAGATTTGGGCTATTTGGAAGTTCCTTTGGGAAGTGGATTTAAGGTTCATATAAGTTCTGAGAGAACTGGAAACTTCTGAAGTTCCTTGATTTAGATTAAAGAAGCTCACGAGGTTCGCCAAAGGAAGTGGAGAAACAAGTGAGAGTTCGTTTTGATTTGGATTTAAGGTTTGCCAGAGGTTCTAGAGGACTAGGCTCATGAGCTTCAACCGGATTGGAATAATGGTTCATAGAGGTCCACTAAAGATTTGGGCTCATGAAGTTCCTTTGAATTTGGATTTAAGGTTCATGAAGTTCCCTGAGGACTAGGCTCACTTGAGGATTCCTTCGGATTTGGATTAAAGCTTCACGGGGTTCTACAGGGTGGGCTCATGAAAAGTCCCTTGGATTTGGATTTTAAGGTTGATTGGGGGTTCTACAGAGGAAGTTGGGCTCATGAAGTTCCTTCGGATTTGGATTAAAGGTTCATGAGGTCTCTGAAGGGGGCTGGGCTCATGAAGAAGTTCCTTTGGATTTGGTTTACGGTTCATTAGGTTCCCAGAGGACTAGGCTCCCATAATGTTCCTTTGGATTTGGATCTAAGGTTCCTGTGAAGGCTCCTAGAGGACTAGGCTCATGTGGAAGTTTCACTTGAGACTCGAATTAAATGATTCATGAGGTTCCTAGGTTTGCCCCAGGTTCATGAAGTTCCTTTAGATTGAATTTAAGGTTAAGTAGAGGTTCCTAGAGGACTAGGTTCGTGAAGTTCCTTTTTGACTTGGATTTAAGGTTCTTGAGGATCAAGGGAGGACTAGGCTCATGAGGATTTCCTTAGGATTTGTAATAAAGAGTTCATGAAAGTCTGCAAGGATTGGGCTCATGAAGTTCCTTTGGATTTAGATTTGAAAGTTTCGGGGAGACTGCAGAGGTTCCCCACACTCAGGACTAGGCTCAGGTGAAGGATTCCTTTGAATTTGGATTTAAGGTTCAGTGAGAGTTCACAGAGGACTGGGCTTGTAAAGTTCCTTTGGATTTGAATTAAAGCTTCCACACGAGGTTCTAGAAGCTGGACTCATGAAGTTTCACTTTTGGATTTAAATTTGAGTTCATGAGTTTCACTGAAATTTGAGGCTCATGAAATTCAGATTGGATGCGGATTTAAGGTTAGCAGGAGGTTCCTAGAGGACTAGGCTCATGAGGTTCCTTCATATTTGGAATAAAGTTCATGAGTCCACACAAGGGCTTGTGCTCATGAAGTTCCTTTAGATTTGGATTTAAGGGTCCGAGGAACTTCATGGGGTTCCCATAGGATTCAGACTCATGAAGTTCCTTTGAATTTGGATTTAAGGTTCATGAAGTTCCCCGAGGACCTAGCCTCATTGGGAAATTCCCTTGGATTTGGATTTGGGGTTCATGAGGTTCTACTAGAGGGATTGGGCTCATGAGACAGTTCCAGCCCGGATTTGGATTAAAGGTTCATCTGGTTCTCTAGAGGCCATTTTGGGCTCATGAAGTTCCTTTGGATTTGGATTTATGGTTCACTTTGTGAGGGTTAGAGAGGATAGACTCATAATGTTCCTTTTGATTTGGATTCAAGGAATTCCATGAGGTTTCCTGGGGATTCTAGGCTCATGGAAGTTCCTTGAGACTCGAATTAAATGTTCATGAGGGTTCACTGAAGAGTGGGCTCATGAAGTTCACTTTGGATTTGGATCTAAGGTTAGAAGCTGCAGGTTTCTATGCCAGGACTATGTTAAATGAAGTTCCTTTTGACTTGGATTTAAGGTTCATGAGGTTCTGAAGGAGTGGGCTCATGAGGTTCCTTTAGATTTGGATTTAAGGTTGAAAGCCCATGAGGTTTCACCTAGAAGAATTGGACTCGTGAGAGTTTCTTTTGGATTTGATTTATAGTTTCACTGAGGTTTCTGGGGAGTGGGCTCATGAAATTCCTTTGGATTTGGATTTAAAGGTTCGGAGGTCCACTGAGGCTGTGTGCTCATAAGTTCCTTTGGATTTGGATTCTGGTTCCGGAACTTCAGTGAGGATTCCCATGGGACTAGGCTCATAGCAAGTTCCTTGAATTAGTTAAGGTTGCTTAAAGAGTTCCTAGAGGACTAGGCTCATGAAGTTCAGCCTTCGTATTTGGATTAAAGCTTCCACAGGAGGTTCCTCTACGGACTAGAGGCTCATGAAAAGTTCCCTTGGATTGGATTTAAGGTTCATGGGAGTTCCTGAGAGGACTAGGCTTAAGTGAAGTTCCTTCGGTTTGGATTAAAGCTTCATGAGGTTTCTAAAGGAATAGGCTCGCTGAGAAGTTCCCTTTTTGATTTGGATTTAAGGTTAGTGAGGTTTCTATGAGGACTAGGCTCATGAGGTTCCTTCGGATTTGGAATTATGGTTCATGGGGTCCACTGAGGTGGCCTCATTGAAGTTCCTCTTTGATCTGAATTTGGATTTAAGGTTCATGAAGTTCCTAGAGGACTAGGCTCATGAAGTTCCTTCGGATTTGAATTAAAGCTTCACTGAGGTTCCTAGAGGAGTGGGCTCATAGAAAAAGTCCCTTAGATTTTGGATTTAAGGTTCCAGGAGTTCACAGAGGATTGGGCTCATGAGAGGTTGTCCTTTTCTTGATTTTGGATTAAGGTTCTATGAGGTTCACAGAGGAGTGGGCTCATGAGGTTCCTTTTAGATTTGGATTTAAGGTTAATGAGGTTCTGAGAAGCTGGACTCATGAAGTTCACGGTTTGGAGTTTGATTTAAGTTTCATAGGTTTCCTAGAGGACTGGGCTCATGAAATTCCTTTGGATTTGGATTTAAGGTTCAGGAGGCCCCTAATTGTACATGGGGCTCATAAAGTTCCTTTGGATTTGGATTTACGGTTCTACAGAACTTCTTAAGGGTTCCCATAGAATTAGGCTCCTTGTGAAGTTCCTTTGAATATTAGGTTAAAGGTTTTGCATAAAGAGGTTCTTAGAGGAAGGCTGGGCTCATGAAGTTCCTTCGAATTTGGATTAAAGCTTCACGAGGTTCTCGAGGACTAGAGCTCATGAAAAGTTCCACTTGGATTTGGATTTAGTGGTTCAACATGAGGTTCTAGAAGTTAGGCTCTAATGATGTTCCTTGATTTGGATTTAAGGTTACATGAGGTTCTGAAGGTAGGCTCATGAAGTTCCTTTGGATTTGGATTTACGGTTCATGAGGTTCACGGATGGGACTGGGCTCATAATGTTCCTTTTAGATTTGGATTTAAGGTTCTTGAGGTCTCTAGAGGACTAGGTTCATGAAGTTCCTTGAGATTCGAATTAAATGTTCCATGAGGTTCTGAAGAGTGGACTAGCTCATGAAGTTCCCATGCTAGTTGGATTTAAGGTTCAAGTGAGGTTCCTACAGATTGTGCTCATGGAATTTCTTTGAATTTAGATTTGGTTGTCTATGAGGTTCTAGAGGACTAGAGTTCGTTAAGTTTCTTTTGACTTAGGTTAAGGTTCATGAGGTTCCATGCAGGACCTAGGCTCATGAGGTTCCTTGATTTGGTTAGCATAAAGGTTTCATGAGGTTTCTGAGAATTGGGATGCCTGTGAAGTTCCTTCAGAGTGGATTTAAGAGGTCATGAAGTTCCTAGAGGATCTGAGGCTTGAAGTTCCTTGATTTGGATTAAAGCTTCCACGAGGAGTTCCATAAAGGATTGTAGGCCTCGTGAAGTTCCTTTTGATTTGGATTTAAGGTTCATGTAGGGTTCCACAGAGGACTAGGCTCATGAGCTTCCTTGATTTGGAATGCATGGTTCAAGTGAGGGTCCCACTGAAATTTGGGCTCATGAGAAGTTCCTTTGAATTTGGATTTAAGGTTCATGGAAGTTCCTAGAGGACTAGGCTCATGAAGTTCCTTCGGTTGGATTAAAGCTTCACGAGGTTCTGAGGTACAGGCTCATAGAAAAGTCCCTTGGATTTGGATTTAAGGTTCATGAGGTTCATACTGATTGGGCTCATGAAGTTCCTTGATTTGGATTAAGGAGTTCATGAGGTTCCTAGAAGAATTTGGGCTCATGAAGTTCCTTTGGATTTGGATTTACCGGTTCATTAGATTCCCGGAGGACTAGGCTCATGAAGATTCCTTCAAACTCAAGATTAAATGTTCATGATCAGTTCCATAGAGAGTGGAGTTCACTTGAAGTTCGCTTTAGAATTTGAATTTAAGGTTCGTGAGGTTCCTGAAGGACTAGGTTCGTGAAGTTCCTTTTGACTTGGATTTAAGGTTCCTTGGGGATCCATAGAGGACTATGCCTCATGAGGATTTCCTTGGATTTGTAATAAAGAGTTCATGAGGTCTGAAATTTGTGCTCATGAAGTTCCTTATATATTTGGATTTAAGTTTCCGGGAACTTCATGGGGTTCCCATAGGACTAGGCTCATGAAGTTCCTTTGAGCTGGATTTAAGGTTCATGAAGTTCCTGTAAAGAGGATTTAGGCTTATGAGAAGTTCCTTTAGATTTGAATTAAAGCTTCACACGAGGTTCTGAGAAGCTGGACCTCACTTGAAGTTCCTTTTTGGATTTACGATTTAAGGTTCATGAGTTTCCTAGAGAATTGGGCTCATGAAATCGGGTGGATCTGGATTTGAGTTTGTGGTTCAAGAGGTTCCTAGAGGACTAGGCTCATGAGGTTCCTTCATATTTGGAATAAAGGTTCATGGGGTCCACTAAGAGAATTTGTGCTCATGAGGGTTCCTTTAGATTTGGATTTAAGAGGTCCTGGAACTTCATGAGGTTCCCATAGGACTAGCTCATGAAGTTCCTTTGAATTTGGATTTAAGGTTCATGAAGAGTTCCCAGAGGACTAGCCTCATGAAGAGCGTTCCCTTGGATTTGATTTTAAGGTTCATGAGGTTCTGAAAGTTGGACTAGCTCATGAAGTTCCTTCGATTTGGATTAAAGGTTCACTGCGGTTCTATGAGATTTGGGCTCATGAAGTCTCCTTTGGATTTGGATGGTTATGGTTCATGAGGTTCCGCTAGAGGGATAGGCTCATAATGTTTCCTTTTGATTTGGATTCAAGGTTCACTTGAGAAGTTCCTAGAGGACTAGGCTCATGGAAGTTCCTTGAGACTCGAATTAAATGTTCATGAGGTTCCTAGGAGAGAGTGGGCTCATGAAGTTCCTTTGGATTTGGATCTAAGGTTCATGAGGTTCCTATGGGGACTATGTTAAGTCGAGTTCCTTTTGACTTGGATTTAAGGTTCATGGGGTTCTAGAGAATTTGGGCTCATGAGGTTCCTTTAGATTTGGATTTAAGGTTAATGAGGGTTCTGAGGGTGGACTTCGAAATTCCTTCGTTTTCGATTTAAGGTTCAAGTGAGGTTCCAAGAGGATCGGGATGAGGAAGTTCCTTTTGGATTTGATTTAAGTTTCATGAGTTTCCTAGAGGATTTGGGCTCATGAAATTCCTTTGGATTTGGATTTGAGGTTCACGGAGGTCCCTAAAGGCTGGTGTGCTCATGCAAGTTCCTTTGGATTTGGATTTACGGTTCCGGAACTTCATGAGGTTCCCAGAAGGACTAGGCTCATGAAGTTCCTTTGGATTTGGATTTAAGGTTTATGAAGTTCCTAGAGGACTAGGCTCATGAAGTTCCTTCGTATTTGGATTTAAGCTTCCATGGGTTTTCCTCGGACTACAGGCTCATGAAAAGTTCCCTTGGATTGGATTTAAGGTTCATGAGGTTTCTAGAGGACTGGGATCATGAAGTTCCTTTGGATTTGGATTAAAGGTTCATGATGTTCTAGAGGACTAGCTCATGAAGTTCCTTTGGATTTGGATTTACGGTTTCATGAGGTTCTGGAGGACTAAGCTGCGTAATGTTCATTTGGATTTGGATTTAAGGTTCACGAGGTTCACAGAGGATTAGGTTCATGAAGTTCCTTGAGACTCGGTTAAATGTTCATGAGGTTCTTAGATTGGGCTCATGAAGTTCCTTTGGATTTAGATTTAAGGTTCAGAGGTTCTTAGAGGACTAGGCTCATGAAGTTTCTTTGGATTTGGATTTAAGGGTTCATGAGGTTCATAGAGGACTAGGCTCATGAAGTTCCTTGGATTTGTAATAAAGGTTCATGAGGTTCCTAAAGAGGACTAGGCTCGTGAAGTTCCTTTGAATTTGGATTTAAGGTTCATGAGGTTCCTAGAGGACTAGGCTCATGAAGTTCCTTCGGTTGGATTTAAGGTTCACGAGGTTCCTAAAGGACTAGGCTCATGAAGTTCCTCTTTGATTTGGATTTAAGGTTAACGAGGTTCTAGAGGACTAGTCTCATGAAGATCCTTGGTTGGATTTAATGTTCATGAGGTCCCAAGAGGACTAGCCTCATGAAGTTCCTTTAATTTGGATTTAAGGTTAATGAGGTTCCTAGAGGACTAGGCTCATGAAGTTCCTTTAGATTTGATTAAAGGTTCATGAGATTCTAGAGATGGCCGGCTCATGAGTTCCTTTGGATTTGGATTTAAGGTTCATGAAGTTCCTTTGGATGAAGTTGGATTTGGATTTAATGTTCATGAGGTTCCAAGAGAGTTTAGGCTCATGAAGTTCCTTTAAATTTGGATTTAAGGTTCATGAGGTTCCTAGGACTAGGCTCATGAAGTTCCTTTGAATTTAGATTTAAGGTTCATGAGGTTCCTAGAGGACTGGGCTCATGAATTTCTTTAGGATTTGGATTTAAGTTTCATGAAGTTCTAAATGTGTGCTCATGAAGTTCCTTTGGATTTGGATTTGGTTCAGGAACATGAGGTTCCCATAGGACTAGGCTTATGAAGTTCCTTCGGACTTGGATTTAAGGTTAATGAGGTTCTGAGGACTAGGCTCATGAATTTCCTTTGGATTTGGATTAATGCTTCACGATGTTCCTAGAGGACTCGACTCATGAAGTTCCTTTGGATTTTGATTTAAGGTTCATGAGGTTCCTAGAGGACTTAGGCTCATGAAATTCCTTTGGTTTTGGATTTAAGGTTCATGAGGTTCCAAGAGGAGTGGGATCATGATGTTGCTTTGGATTTGGATTATGTTTCATGATGTTCCTAGAGGACTAGGCTCATAATGTTCCTTTAGATTGATTAAAGGTTCACGAGGTTTCTAGAGGACTGGGTTCATTTAGTTCCATTGGATTCGATTTAAGGTTCATGAGAATCTTAAAGGATCCGGCTCATGAAGTTCCTTTATATTTGGATTTAAGGTTCATGAGGTTCTTAGAGGACTAGGTTCGTGAAGTTTCTTTGGACTTAGATTTAAGGTTCATGAGGTTCATAGAGGACTAGGCTCATGAAGTTCCTTTGGATTTCGATTTAGGTTCAAGAGGTTCCAAGAGGACTAGGCTCTTGAAGTTCCTTTGATTGGATTTAAGGTTAATGAGGTTCCTAGAGAACTAGGCTCAAGAAGTTCCTTGATTTGGATTAAATGTTCATGAGGTTCATATAGGACTA
This sequence comes from Orobanche coerulescens, assembly GCA_033398695.1. NCBI lineage: Eukaryota > Viridiplantae > Streptophyta > Magnoliopsida > Lamiales > Orobanchaceae > Orobanche > Orobanche coerulescens. The sequence continues at coordinate 23,195 of JAWKAU010000792.1, forward strand.
GGCTCATGAAGTTCCTTGGACTTGGATTAAAGGTTAATGAGGTTCTAGAGGACTAGGCCCATGAAGATACTTTGGATTTGGATTTAATGTTCATGAGGTCCAAGAGGACTAGGCTCATGAAGTTCCTTTGAATTTGGATGTAAGGTTCATGAGGTTCCCGTAGGACTAGGCTCATGAATTTCCTTGGGTAGATTTAAGGTTCATGAGGTTCTAGAGGACTAGGCTCATTAAGTTCCTTTAGGTTGGATTTAAGGTTCATGAAGTTCCTAGATGGCCTGGGCTCATGAAGTTCCTTTGGATTTGGGTTTGATTTAAGGTTCGTGAGGTTCCTAGGATTATGCTCATGAAGTTCCTTCGATTGATTAAAGGTTCATGAGGTTCCCTAGAGGACTGGGCTCATGAAGTTCTCATTGGATTAGATTTAAGGTTCATGAGAATCTTAAATTTGAGTTCATGAAGTTCCTTTATATTTGGATTTAAGGTTCATGAGGTTTCCATGAGACTAGGCTCATGAAGTTTCTTTTGAATTTAGATTTAAGGTTCATGAGGTTCTATAGACTAGGCTCATAAAGTTCCTTAGGTTTGGATTTAAGTTTCATGAAGTTCCTGAGATGTGCTCATGAAGTTCCTTTGGATTTGGATTTGGATTTAGGAATGAGGTTCCTGTAGGACTAGGCTTATGAAGTTCCTTTGGACTTGGATTAAAGGTTAATGAGGTTCCTGAGGACTAGGCTCATGAATTTCCTTTGGATTTGGATTTAAGGTTCATGATGTTCCTAGAAGATGGACTCATGAAGTTCCTTTCGGATTTTGATTTAAGGTTCATGAGGTTCCTAGAGGGTGGGCTCATGAAATTCCTTTGGTTTTGGATTTAAGGTTCATGAGGTTCAAGAGGACTGGGATCATGATGTTGCTTCGGATTTGGAATTATGTTTCATGATGTTCCTAGAGACTGCTCATGAAGTTCCTTGATTCGGTTAAAGGTTCATGTGAGGTTTCTAGAGGACTAGGCTCATGAAGTTCCTTTGATTTGGATTTAAGGTTCATGAGAATCTTAGAGGACTAGCCTCATGAAGTTCCTTTATATTTGGATTAAAGGTTGATGAGGTTCTTAGGACTGTGCTCATGAAGTTCCTTTGGATTTAGAATTAAGGTTCATGAGGTTCATAGAGGAGTAGGCTCATGAAGTTCCTTTGGATTTGGATTTATTGTTCATTCGGTTCCTGAGGACTAGGCTCATGAAGTTTCTTTTTATTTGGTTTTATGATTAATGAGGTTCCCAGAGGACTATGCTCATGAAGTTACTTTAGACTTGGATTAAATGTTCATGAGGTTCTAGAGGACTAGGCTCATGAAGTTCCTTTGGATTTGGATTTAAGGTTCATGAGGTTCCAAGAGGACTAGGCTCCATGAAGTTCTTTGATTTGGATTTAAGGTTCATGAGGTTCCAGAGGACTAGGCTCATGAAGTTCTTTTGAATTTGGATTTAAGGTTCATGAGGTTCTAGAGAATTGGACTCATGAAGTTCCTTTTGGATTTGGATTTAAGGTTCATGAGGTTCCTAGATGTGTAGGCTCATGAAGTTCCTTTAGGATTTGGATTTAAGGTTCAGAGGTTCCTATGGGATTATGCTCATGAAGTTCCTTTGGATTTGGATTAAAGGTTCATGAGAGTTCCTATAGGCTGAAGGCTCATGAAGTTCCATTGTATTTGGATTTAAGGTTCATGAGAATCTTAAAGGATTAGGCTCATGAAGTTCCTTTATATTTGGATTAAAGGTTCATGAGGTTCTTAGAGGACTAGGCTCATGAAGTTCCTGTGGATTTAGATTTAATGTTCATGAGGTTCTGAAGATTAGGCTCCTGAAGTTCCTTTAGATTTGGATTTAAGGTTCATGATGTTCCTAGAAGCTGGACTCATGAAGTTCCTTTGGATTTTGATTTAAGGTTCATGAGGTTCTGGAGGATTGGGCTCATGAAATTCCTTTAGTTTTGGATTTAAGGTTCATGAGGTTCCACTGAGGACTAGGATCATGAAGTTCCTTGATTAGATTAAGGTTCATGAGGTTCCTAGAGGACTGGGCTCATGAAGTTCCTGGATTTGGATTTAAGGTTCATGAGAATCTAAAGGACTGGGCTCATCAAGTTCCTTTATATTTGGATTAAAGGTTCATGAGGTTCTAGAGGACTAGGCTCATGAAGTTCCATTGGATTTAGATTAAAGGTTCATGAGGTTCATAGAGGACTAGGCTCGTGAAGTTCCTTTGGATTTCGATTTAGGGTTCAAGAGGTTCAAGAGGACTAGGCTCTTGAAGTTCCTTTGGATTTGGATTAAAGGTTCATGAGGTTCCTAGAGAAATAGCCTCAAGAAGTTCCCCGGATTTGGATTTAATGTCCATGAGGTTCATGGGGACTAGGCTCATGAGTTCCTTCGGACTTGGATTAAAGATTGAGGTTCCTAGAGGACTAGGCTCATGAAGATACTTTAGATTTGGATTTAATGTTCATGAGGTTCCAAAGGACTAGGCTCATGAAGTTCCTTCATTTGATTTAAGGTTCATGAGGTTCCCATGGGACTAGGCTCATGAATTTCTTTGAATTTAGATTTAAGGTTCATGAGGTTCCTAGAGGACTGGGCTCATAAAGTTCCTTTAGGTTTGGATTTAAGGTTCATAAGGTACCTAGATGACCGGCTCATGAGTTCCTTGGATTTGGGTTTGGATTTAAGGTTCGTGAGGTTCCTAGAGATTATGCTCATGAAGTTCCTTCGGATTTCGATTAAAGTTTCATGAGTTCCTAGAGGACTAGGCTCATGAAGTTCCATTGGATTTGGATTTAAGGTTCATGAGAATCTTAAAGGATTAGTGCTCATGAAGTTCCTTTATATTTGGATTAAAGGTTCATGAGGTTCTTAGGACTAGGCTCATGAAGTTTCTATGGATTTAGATTTAAGGTTCATGAGATTCATATAGGACTAGGCTCGTGAAGTTACTTTGGAATTCGATTTAGGGTTCAAGAGGTTGCAAGAGGACTGGGCTCTTGAAGTTCCTTTGGATTTGGATTTAATGTTTATGAGGTTCCTAGAGAACTAGGCTCAAGAAGTTACCTTGGATTTTGATTTAATGTTCATGAGGTTCTGGGACTAGGCTCATGATGTTCCTTCGGACGTGGATAAAAGGTTAATGAGGTTCCTGAGGACTAGTCTCATGAAGATACTAGATTTGGATTTAATGTTCATGAGGTTCCAAGAGGACTAGGCTCATGAAGTTCCTTTAAATTTGGATTTAAGGTTCATGAGGTTCCTAGAAGTGGGCTCATGAAGTTCCATTGGATTTCGATTTAAGGTTCATGAGAATCTTAAAGGATTGTGCTCATGAAGTTCCTTTACATTTGGATTTAAGGTTCATGAGGTTCCTAGAGGACTAGGCTCATAAAGTTCCTTTAGGTTTGGATTTAAGTTTCATGAAGTTCCTAGATGACTGGCTCATGAAGTTCCTTTGGAATTGAATTTGGATTTAAGGGTCATGAGGTTCCTAGAGGACTGAGGCTTATGAAGTTCCTTCGGACTTGGATTAAAGGTTAATGAGGTTCTGAGGACTGTGGCTCATGAATTTCCTTTGGATTTGGATTTAAGGTTCATGATGTTCCTAGAGAAGCTGGACTCATGAAGTTCCTTTCGGATTTTGATTTAAGGTTCATGAGGTTCCTAGAGGACTGGGCTCATGAAATTCCTTTGGTTTTGGATTTAAGATTCATGAGGTTCCAAGAGGACCGGATCATGATGTTGCTTCGGATTTGGATTTATGTTTCATGATGTTCTAGAGGACTAGGCTCATGAAGTTCCTTCGATTGATTAAGGTTCATGAGGTTCCTAGAGGGCCGGGCTCATGAAGTTCCATTATTTGGATTTAAGGTTCATAAACATCTTGGATTTACTTCGTTCATGAGGTTCCCAGAGGACTAGGCTCATAATGTTCCTTTGTATTTAGATTTAAGGTTCACGAGGTTCCTAGAGGACTAGGCTCATGAAGTTCCTTGAGACTCGAATTAAATGTTCATGAGGTTCCTAGACGATTGAGCTCATGAAGTTCCTTTGGATTTGGATTTAAGGTTCGTGAGGTTCCTATGGGATCATGTTCGTGAAGTTCCTTTTGACTTAGATTTAAGGTTCATGAGATTCCTTCGATTTGTAATAAAGGTTCATGAGGTCCCAAAGGTGGGCTCATGAACTCCTTTGGATTTGGATTTTAGGTTCCGGGAACTTCATGAGGTTCCCTAGAAGGACTAGGCTCATGAAGTTCCTTTGAATTTGGATTTAAGGTTCATGGGTTCCTGGGGACTAGGCTTATGAAGTTCCTTGGATTTGGATTAAAGCTTCACGAGGTTCCTAAAGGACTAGGCTCGAAGTTCTTTTTGATTTGGATATAAGGTTCATGAGGTTCCTAGAGGACTAGGCTCATTAGGTTCCTTCGATTTGGAATAAAGGTTCATGAGGTCCCTAAAGGACCTGGGCTCATGAAGTTCCTTTGAATTTTGATTTAAGGTTCATGAAGTTCCTAGGACTAGGCTCATGAAGTTCCTTGATTTGGATTAAAGCTTCACGAGGTTCCTAGATGACTGGCTCATGAAGTTCCTCGATTTGGATTTATGGTTCATGAGGTTCTAGAGGATTAGCCTCATGAAGTTCCTTCGGATTTGGATTAAAGGTTCATGAGGTTCCTAGAGGACTCGGGCTCATGAAGTTCCTTTGGATTTGGATTTAAGGTTCATGAGGTTCCCAGAGGACTAGGCTCATGAAGTTTCTTTGAATTTGGATTTAAGGTTCATGAGGTTCCTAGAGGACTAGGCACATGAAGTTCCTTTAGGTTTTGGATTTAAGGTTCATGAAGTTCCTAGATGATGGGGCTCATGAAGTTCCTTTGAATTTGTATTTAAAGTTCACGAAGTTCTGAGGACTAGGCTCATGAAATTCCTTCATATTTGGATTAAAGCTTCACGAGGTTCCTAGAGGACTCGGCTCATGAAGTTCCTTTGGATTTGGATTTAAGGTTCATGAGGTTCCTAGAGGACTAGGCGCATGATGTTCCTTGGACTCGAACTAAATGTTCATGAGGTTCCTAGAGGACTGGGCTCATGATGTTCCTTCGGATTTGATTAAAGCTTCACGAGGTTCTAAGGACTAGGCTCGTGAAGTTCCTTTGATTGGATTTAAGGTTCATGAGGATCCTAGAGGACTAGGCTCATGAGGTTCCTTGGTTGGAATAAAGGTTCATGAGGTCCCTAAAGGACTGGGCTCATGAAGTTCCTTTAATTGGATTTAAGGTTCATGAAGTTCCAAGAGGACTAGGCTCATGAAGTTCCTTCGGATTTGGATTAAAGTTTCCTTGAGGCTAGAGGTGGGCTCATGAAGTTCCCTTGGATTTGGACTTAAGGTTCATGAGGTTCCTAGATGATTGGCCTCATGAAGTTCCTTCGGATTGGATTACAGCTTCATGCGGTTCCTAGAACTGGGCTCATGAAGTTCCTTTGGATTTGGATTTACGGTTCATGAGGTTCCCGGAGGACTAGGCTCATAATATTCCTTTGGATTTGGATTTAAGGTTCATGAGGTTCATAGAGGACTAGACTCGTGAAGTTTCGTTGGATTTCGATTCAAGGTTCAAGAGGTTCCTGAGGACTAGGCTCGTGAAGTTCCCTTGGATTTGGATTTAAGGTTCATGAGGTTCTAGAGGATTGAGCTCAAGAACTTCCTCGGATTTGGATTAAAGGTTCACGAGGTTCCTAGAGAATCGGGCCATGAAGTTTCTTTGGATTTGGATTTACGGATCATGAGGTACCCAGAGGACTAGGCTCATAATGATCCTTTGGATTTAGATTTAAGGTTCACGAGGTTCCTAGAGGACTAGGCTCATGAAGTTCCTTGAGACTCGAATTAAATGTTCATGAGGTTCCTAGACGATTGAGCTCATGAAGTTCCTTTGGATTTGGATTTAAGGTTCGTGAGGTTCCTATAGGTCTATGTTCGTGAAGTTCCTTTTGACTTAGATTTAAGGTTCATGAGATTCCTTCGGATTTGTAATAAAGGTTCATGAGGTCCTAGAGGACTGGGCTCATGAACTCCTTTGGATTTGGATTTAAGTTCCATGAACTTCATGAGGTTCCCGAAGGACTAGGCTCATGAAGTTCCTTTGAATTTGGATTTAAGGTTCATGAAGTTCTGAGGACTAGGCTCATGAAGTTCCTTCGGATTTGGATTAAAGCTTCACGAGGTTCCTAGAGGATTTGGGCTCATGAAGTTCCTTGGATTTGGATTTAAGGTTCATGAGGTTCCTAGAGGATTGGCTCATGAAGTTCCTTCGATTTGGATTAAAGGTTCATGAGGTTCCTAGAGGACTAGGCTCATGAAATTCCTTTGAATTTGGATTTAAGGTTCATGAAGTTCCTAGAGGACTAGGCTCATGAAGTTCCTTCGAATTTGGATTAAAGCTTCACGAGGTTCCTAGAGGACTGGGCTCATGAAGTTCCTTGGATTTGGATTTAAGGTTCATGAGGTTCCTAGAGGATTGGCCTCATGAAGTTCCTTCGGATTTGGATTAAAGGTTCATGAGGTTCCTGAGGATTTGGGCTCATGAAATTCCTTTAATTTGGATTTAAGGTTCATGAAGTTCCTAGAGGACTAGGCTCATGAAGTTCTTCTGATTTGGATTAAGCTTCAGCTTCACGAGGTTCCTAGAGTAACGGCTCATGAAGTTCCCTTGGATTTGGATTTAAGGTTCATGAGGTTCCTAGAGGATTGGCCTCATGAAGTTCCTTGATTTGGATTAAAGGTTCATGAGGTTCTGAGAGGGCTCATGAAATTCCTTTGGATTTGGATTTAAGGTTCATGAGGTTCCCAGGACTATGCTCATGAAGTTTCTTTGAATATGGATTTATGGTTCATGAAGTTCCTAGAGGACTAGGCACATGAAGTTCCTTTAGGTTTGGATTTAAGGTTCATGAAGTTCCTAGATGACTGGGCTCACGAAGTTCCTTTGAATTTGGATTTAAGGTTCATGAAGTTCCTAGAGGACTAGGCTCATGAAGTTCCTTCATATCTGGATTAAAGCTTCACGAGGTTCCTAGAGGACTGGGCTCATGAAGTTCCTTGGATTTAGATTTATGGTTCATGAGGTTCCCAGAGGACTAGGCTCATAATGTTCCTTTGGATTTGGATTTAAGGTTCATGAGGTTCCTAGAGGACTAGGCTCATGGTGTTGCTTCGCATCGAACTAAATGTTCATGAGGTTCCTAGAGGACTGGCTCATGAAGTTCCTTCGATTTTGATTAAAGCTTCACGAGGTTCCTAAAGGACTAGGCTCGTGAAGTTCCTTTTGATTGGATTTAAGGTTCATGAGGATCCTGGCGGACTAGGCTCATGAGGTTCCTTGATTTGGAATAAAGGTTCATGAGGTCCCTAAAGGATTTGGGCTCATGAAGTTCCTTTGAATTTGGATTTAAGGTTCATGAAGTTCCAAGAGGACTAGGCTCATGAAGTTCCTTCGGATTTGGATTAAAGCTTCACGAGGTTCCTAGAGGACTGGCTCATGAAGTTCCTCGATTTGGACTTATGGTTCATGAGGTTCCTAGATGATTGGCCTCATGAAGTTCCTTCGGATTCGATTAAAGGTTCATGCGGTTCCTAGAGGACCGGGCTCATGAAGTTACTTTGGATTTGGATTTACGGTTCATGAGGTTCCCATAGGACTAGGCTCATAATGTTCCTTTGCATTTGGATTTAAGGTTCATGAGGTTCATAGAGGACTAGACTCGTGAAGTTTCTTTGGATTTCGATTCAAGGTTCAAGAGGTTCCTAGACGACTAGGCTCATGAATTTCCCTTGGATTTGGATTTAAGGTTCATGAGGTTCCTAGAGGATTGAGCTCAAGAACTTCCTCTGGATTTGGATTAAAGGTTCATGAGGTTCCTGAGGTCAGGCCCATGAAGTTCCTTTGGATTTGGATTTATGGTTCATGAGGTTCCCGGAGGACTAGGCTCATAATGTTCCTTTGGATTTAGATTTAAGGTTCACGAGGTTCCTGAGGACTAGGCTCATGGAGTTCCTTGAGACTGAATTAAATGTTCATGAGGTTTCTAGACGATTTGGCTCATGAAGTTCCTTTGGATTTGGATTTAATGTTCGTGAGATTCCTATAGGACTATGTTTGTGAAGTTCCTTTTGACTTAGATTTAAGGTTCATGAGATTCCTTCGGATTTGTAATTTAAGGTTCATGAGATTCCTTTGGATTGGATTTAAGGTTCAGAACTTCATGAGGTTCCTAGAGGACTAGGCTCATGAAGTTCCTTTGAATTTAGATTTAAGGTTAATGAAGTTCCTAGAGGACTAGGCTTATGAAGTTCCTCCGGATTTAGATTAAAGCTTCACGAGGTTCCTAGAGGACTGGACTCATGAAGTTCCTCGATTTGGATTTATGGTTCATTAGGTTCCCAGAGGACTAGGCTCATAATCTTCCTTTGGATTTGGATTTAAGGTTCATGAGGTTCTAGAGGACTAGGCTCATGGTGTTCCTTCGTACTCGAACTAAATGTTCATGAGGTTCTAGAGGACTCGGCTCATGAAGTTCCTTCGGATTTGATTAAAGCTTCACGAGGTTCCTAAAGGACTAGGCTCGTGAAGTTCCTTTGATTTGGATTTAAGGTTCATGAGGATCCTAGAGGACTAGGCTCATGAGGTTCCTTTGGATTTGGAATAAAGGTTCATGAGGTCCTTAAGGAGTGGGCTCATGAAGTTTCTTTGAATTTGGATTTAAGGTTCATGAAGTTCATAGAGGACTAGGCTCATGAAGTTCCTTGATTTGGACTTAAGGTTCATGAGGTTCTGAGGATTGGCCTCATGAAGTTCCTACGGATTTGGATTAAAGGTTCATGCGGTTCTGAGGACTGGGCTCATGAAGTCCCTTTGGATTTGGATTTACGGTTCATGAGGTTCCCAGAGGACTAGGCTCATAATGTTCCTTTGAATTTGGATTTAAGGTTCATGAGGTTCGTAGAGGACTAGACTCGTGAAGTTTCTTTGGATTTCGATTCAAGGTTCAAGAGGTTCTAGAGGATGGGCTCATGAAGTTCCTTCGATTTTGATTAAAGCTTCACGAGGTTCCTAAAGGACTAGGCTCGTGAAGTTCCTTTGATTTAGATTTAAGGTTCATGAGGATCTGGGGACTAGGCTCATGAGGTTCCTTTAGATTTTGAATAAAGGTTCATGAGGTCCTAAAGGACTGGCTCATGAGGTTCTACTGATTTGGAATAAAGGTTCATGAGGTCTTAAAGGACTGGGCTCATGAAGTTCCTTTGAATTTGAATTTAAGGTTCATGAAGTTCCAGGAGGACTAGGCTCATGAAGTTCCTTCAGATTTGGATTAAAGCTTCACGAGGTTCCTAGAGGACTGGGCTCATGAAGTTCCCTTGGATTTGGACTTAAGGTTCATGAGGTTCCTAGAGGATTGGCCTCATAAAGTTCCTTCGGATTTGGATTAAAGGTTCATGCGGTTCCTAGAGGACTCGGCTCATGAAGTTCCTTTGGATTTGGATTTACGGTTCATGAGGTTCCCAGAGGACTAGGCTTATAATGTTCCTTTGGATTTGGATTTAAGGTTCATGAGGTTCATAGAGGACTAGACTCGTGAAGTTTCTTCGATTTCGATTCAAGGTTCAAGAGGTTCTGAGGATGGGCTCATGAAGTTCCTTCGGATATTGATTAAAGCTTCACGAGGTTCCTAAAGGACTAGGCTTGTGAAGTTCCTTTTGATTTGGATTTAAGGTTCATGAGGTTCTGAGGACTAGGCTCATTAGGTTCCTTCGGATTTGGAATAAAGGTTCATGAGGTCCCTAAAGGACTGGGCTCATGAAGTTCCTTTGAATTTGGATTTAAGGTTCATGAAGTTCCTAGAGGACTGTGCTCATGAAGGTCCTTCGATTTGGATTAAAGCATCACGAGGTTCCTAGAGGACTGGGCTCATGAAGTTCCCTTGGATTTGGATTGAAGGTCCATGAGGTTCCTAGAGGATTGGCCTCATAATGTTCCTTCGGATTTGGATTAAAGGTTCATGAGGTTCCTAGAGGACTGTGCTCATGAAGTTCCTTTGGAATTGGATTTAAGGTTCATGAAGTTCCCGGAGGACTAGGCTCATGAAGTTTCTTTGAATTTGTATTTAAGGTTCATGAAGTTCCTAGAGGACTAGGCACATGAAGTTCCTTTAGGTTTGGATTTAAGGTTCATGAAGTTCCTAGAAGACTGGGCTCATGAAGTTCCTTTGGATTTGGATTTACGGTTTATGAGGTTCCCAGAGGACTAGGCTCATGAAGTTTCTTTGAATTTGGATTTAAGGTTCATGAGGTTCCTGGAGGACTAGGCACATGAAGTTCCTTTAGGTTTGGATTTAAGGTTCATGAAGTTCCTAGATGACTGGGCTCACGAAGTTCCTTTGAATTTGGATTTAAGTTTCATGAAGTTCCTAGAGGACTAGGCTCATGAAGTTCCTTCATATTTGGATTAAAGCTTCACGAGGTTCCTAGAGGACTGGGCTCATGAAGTTCCCTTGGATTTGGATATAAGGTTCTTGAGGTTCCTAGAGGATTGGGCTCATGAAGTTCCTTCG